>JAGDQP010002075.1:88959-110230 GCA_022664845.1 Lepisma saccharinum | reverse complement strand
ACATACACTTTACATGCTCCTGCACGTAAACATTTTCCCCGTAAAAATAATATGTTAATGCGCCTAATGAATTACTACAAATGGATTTAGCAGATATGCAAAACGTATCAAAATACAATGATGGTTATAAATATATTTTATGTAGCATAGATGCTTTTAGTCGATATGCTGTTTGTATTCCTGTTAAAAATAAAACTGGTCCTATCATGGCTAAAGCAATAGAATCAATATTCAGTAAAAGAAAGTTAGCTTTACTTCATTGTCAAACTGATTTAGGAACAGAATTTTATAATCAACATGTGAAATGTGTTTTTCAAAAATATCAAGTAAATCATTATAGTGTACATTCTGAAATTAAAGCTGCTTTCGTAGAACGTTATATTCGTAGTTTGAAGGAAAAATATATAAATATTTTACTGCTGAAAATACTTATCGTTATATTAATATTTTGCGAGATCTTGTAAAAAGTTATAATCATACGAAACATTCTTCCATTCAATATGCACCTGTGCAAGTAAATATTTCTAATGTTAATGAAATTTGGGAAAGATTATATGGACAAGAAAAGAAAGTTAAGCAGAGATGTACATTTCAAGCGGGAGATTATTTTCGATTATGTTGGGTAGTAGGTTTAACTGGTCTTTCTATTCCGTGGAGTTTTTATAATATTGAAAAAGAAGAAATTATTCAAATACGAGATGAAAATATAGTACAATATGCTGTAAAATTTCCAGCTGGATATTATGAATCAGTGCATTCAGTTTTAGATATTATTCGTATGACTTTACCTAAACAAATGAAAAAAGAATATAATGAGAAAGAAAATTTACATACATATGACGATAGTAGTATTCTTAATAAAATCTTCATGAAGTGGAAATGATTAGTGTTGAACGTATGATCACGAATGATCAGGTCGTAATAGAACAAAATCCTAACACTATTCAATATGAGGAAAGTAGAGATAAAGTTTATATTTTTCATAAACGAAGTCCTAAACGTGAATATCTCTTCATGATGAGTCCGTTCTTGCAAAATATGTTAGGATTTACTAATAATTCTAAAGTGAATACACGTGTAGTTCACTTTTATCCCATGAATCCGAAAAAGAAACCAAAGTTTGTAAATATTCCTGCACCTTTTCACAAAAACCTTGATTATCTTATTCCTTCAGAAATAAATGTTTGTATTGATATTGTGAAAGATCAACCTATTTATGGCAAGATAATTCGAAAAATTGGAGTTCAAGATTATCATTATGGAAAAATAAAATCTTTCATTTTTGATTGTCCACATTATGTTAAAGTTGAAAAGAAATATTTTGATATTCTTAAAGTAGACTTAAAAGATGTGCATGGGGAAAACTTGCCATTTCAATTTGGAACTTCAACCGTAACACTACATTTTAAAAGAAAATGTTTTCTGAAAGTAGTGAGGATAGTTTTTACATTACACCTTATTCTAATGGAAGTAATCAAAATTATTCTAATAATAGTCCAACACATTTTTTCAATATTCTTAATAATCGAATACATTTAAATGATTCATGGATGGTAGGATTAATTGAAATTCATATTCCATTAACATGTGATAATGTTATTTTAGGTCAAAATATAATATGGTATGATAATGTAAAATATAAAATAGCACAAGGATACTATTCCACCGTTCAACAATTGCTAGATGAATTGAATAAAATAAATTCAAGTATAAAATTTGAATATTCAAACATTGTCACTGTACACGTGGATGATAGTATAAAATCTTTACGTTTAGCATCTATATTAGCATTACATTTAGGTTTTGAACCTAATATTAATATTTTAAAAGATAGTCATATTCCTAAGCAGTCATTTTTAAACATTGGATATCCTCATCAAATGTCTGTTTATACAGATATTATTCAACCTCAGTTTGTAGGTGATACAAAAGCACCTCTTTTACGAATTATAAGTATAACCGATAATCATCATGGAAAACTACAAACCATAACATTTCAGAATGTGCATTATTTTCCACTTGCAAAACTTTCATTTGATACTGTAGAAATACTTTTAAAAGATCATGCAGGCCGAAATTTACCATTCGCATCCGGGACATTGCCATTAACACTTCACTTTAAGCGCTCATCAAAATGAAATCATATACAGTTATGCATAGAGGTAGAGGTATACCTTACTTTGCAGGACCTGTTTACCAACGGGGACATGGGATTGGGAGTTTATTTCGCGGATTATTTCGATTTGCTATGCCATTCCTTAAACAAGGAGCAAAAACAGTAGGACGACAAGTCTTACAAACAGGAATACAAGTTGCGGGGGATATGTTAGAAAATCGACCGATTAAGGAATCTTTAAAAGCACGAGTTCGCGAAGCACGATCATCTTTAAGAACAAAAGCTGAAAATAAAGTTAATCAGTTGCTTAGTGGTAGTGGTAGAAGAAGGGCACGAAAACGTAAGGCTTCCATACGTATTGGACCACCAATCTTAAAAAGACGACGTGCTTCTAATAAAAGAAAGAGTAGAGATATTTTCACTTAAAAAAATGTCGTTTCTTACACCTAAAAGTAATGAATGTTGTACGAATGAATTCGATTTAGTTTCTGTCCCTATGACACAAACTGCTATTGAATCATCTCGAATGGTAGAGTATCGACCGATTTCATCGCTTTCTTCTGATGGACCTATAGAATTTCTTGTGCCTGGAGATACTGCTGAATATATTCTTCCTGCACATATTTATCTTTATGTCAAGTGTAAAGTATTAAGGGGGAAAGGAGATAATTTACAAGTAGCAGCGGAAGGACCACCAGCCGTTGTAGCAGATAATGTAGCGCCGATAAATAATTTTTTACATTCACTTTTTACCCAACTTGATATTTCTTTAAATGATAAAATTATTTCTTCTTCAAATGGTACGTACCCATTTAGAGCTTACTTTGAAACCTTACTTAATTATTCTGAAGATGCAAGTAAAACTCATTTAACCACTGGATTATGGTATAAGGATACTGCGGGGCATTTTAATAGTCTCAATGAAAATAATGCTGGTTATTATAAACGAAAATCTCTTGTTACTGGTAGCGCTTCCATTGATATGTATGGACGACTTCATACAGATATTTCAGGATCTAATCGAGTTCTTCCAAATAAAGTTAATCTTCGAATAAAATTAAGTCGTAGTAAAGATGCGTTCTGCTTAATGGCAGCTGAAAATTCTACATTTAAAGTTAAACTAGAAGAGGTTATTCTCTATGTTCGTCGAATTAATATTTCTGCTGATTTAGCTTTACAGTTAAACAGTTTTATGACTCATGATACTGCAAAATTACCATTGACTAGAGTTGAAACAAGAGTACACACTATTCTTGCAAATGTTAATTCCTATAATCTTGATAACATATTTCTTGGAAATGTACCAAAGGGTCTTATTGTAGGTTTTACTGCAAATACTGCATTCAATGGAAAATACCATGAAAATCCCTTCCATTTTCAAACTTTTAATATTAATAAGTTGCAAGTACAAGTTGTTTCCCAATTTTTTCCTCCCACCCCTCTTACTCCAGATTATGGTAATCAACAATATGTTCAGTGTTTTCACACTCTGTTCTCTGGAACTGGTATAATTCATGAAAATGTAAGTCATACAGTCACATATTCTGATTACCCTCATGGATATACTCTTTATGCTTTTATTCTTTCTCCTGCTAATACTTTAGATGATTCTACATGGGATGTTATTAAGGATTCTCCCGTTAATCTTAAAATAGGGTTCAGTCAACAACTAACACATTCTATTTCATGTATTGTTTACGCTCAATTTGATTCACTTATTCAGATTGATAAAGATCGTAATGTATATACAGATCATACGATGTGAAATTTAGTTCAGTTTGAGAGTGACCATGAGGACTGTAATACACTTTTCCGCGTTTGAGTGTAATGAGGAAAATAATTTTATTGTGAAAGAACTAGCCATAGTTAATCCTGATGCTAATAGTTTTCAAACCTGGCTTTTCAAACTTCCCTTTCCAATGTCGAAAATTACTATTCCAAGTTTGAGATTTACAAATGAATATTTAAGTCAACATGTATTTGGATTAGAGTGGATTGAAGGCGGAGTTTAATATGAGGAAGTTAAAAACATACTCACTAAGTATACTTCCTGCAATGAAAGTGTGTATGCGCATGGAAAAGCACGTCAGATTTTTTTACAGTCTCTTCTACAAAGAACAGTGATTAATTTAGAAGATATAAAATGCCCAAAATATAATTCACTAGCTTTTCCATCCCAAAGTTGTTCTCATCATCTTCACCAGTTTACAAGTTTTCGCTGTGCCTTAAAAGAAGCTTCAGTGTATGTAAAGTATTTAACATATTATCATCTACATTCTTTTATTTTACCTAAAAATAGAACAGTGTATGAACCAACACCAATTAGTGATCCTAATTATGATGTGGAGTGATGAAATTTTAAAAGTTATTCTTCAGGACTGTGCTAGTGCAACTACGCTTACTGGAATTTATTCAGTGGAAACTTTACCAAAACAGGTTGAATATCCGGCAGCACTTATAGTAAATTTAAGTCCCTCAACTTCCCCTGGAACTCATTGCACTGCCATATATATTAATAAACATGGAGGGGGCAATATTTTGATAGTTTTGGAAATGATCCTAGTAAACCAATTGTAATTTTTTTAAACGAAATTGTAAAATATATCATGTAAACAAAACACAAATTCAGCATGAAGAATCTATTCTTTGTGGACTGTTCTGTATTGTATTTATTTATTTCACACTACGAGGAAAAATATATTCTCTTCTTTTTACACTAGGAATCTTAAGAGAAATGATACAATTGTAAAATCACTTGTAAAAAAATATCAAAAGAAAAGAAAAAGGTAAATAAAAATTTTATTATACTAAAACAAATCTTTCATTTATATGCTGATTATTATTATTATTAAGGTTATATGAAATTAAATATAGAAAATACATTGTAAGTATAATGTTTATTAAGAACATAAAGCAAACTGATCTATAAAATAACTTACACATACTTCTTACAGCTGTATTCTTAATAAGGTATTTACCAGATTCTGTGGTTTCTCATGTTTCATCCAATGTTGCAATTGAAAACAGTTTCTTAATGCACAAGCATTCACCTCAACAGGGTCATAATAAGTACACTTAGAGATGCCAGTGTTCAAATTTAATGTTTTCAGAGCAGGACATTAGTTTTCACTTATATGATTCAGTTTCCAAGTGAAATAGTTTTTTAATCCACTGTACCTTTTCAAGACCATTACAAAAAATGTAGCTTTACTTGAACATAGTTGAAAAATTATTCTACGAAGATGTGAAAAGCTGTATCCATTTGTTATGTCCCAGTGTAAACCGTGAAAGTTCTGGGTTAACCATTGTATTTGTTTTTGATATCCTACTCCCACTTCCGTAATGTCACATGGAAGTTTTACTAAACAGTGGAATAAAAGACTAGCATCACACGCTATGATACAAAATTCTCTCATAATAAACTCATGCGCAGAGATGTTAAATCCCTGCACATCAATAATGTACTGATCTGAAGTCACACTTACAGAGTTTTCTACTGAAAATTGTTCATGTATTACATCTGGTATTTGCTGAGCAATGAATTCACTATTATGAACTAATTCTCTACAAGATTTGAAAAAGTGTTCATGGGAATACTTACATGATCCTGTCGTTTATAAATTTCATAATACTCCATAAATAGTTCATGATCGTTTACTTCTTTCAGCAAATGTTTTGATAACACTTTTCCTGTATTCCACATATATATACAGTTATTATGAGGAACCTTTAATTTGCAGTCATTACATCGAATAGGACTTTCCTTTAAATATGTCCTAAAGGTTTCCACAACACACCGTTCCCTTATATATACCCCCACACAAAATGTACACTGATAATCAGACATATTTTCACTTCACTTCTTTCTTATTTCCTTACAATGTTCTCACTCCTTCTTTCCATTTTTATCTTTTTTATGTAATATGTCAATCACTGAAGACATATGTATCTTAACCATACGCCATAAGCCAAATTTCATATTCTTCATGATTACTTCATCATTAACAGTATTAATCACTTCACAATGATCTTCTTTATATATTTCATACAGTTCATTCGTTGTAGATGGCTTCAATAGCAAATACCACACCCGTTTTCGAAAATGTTCTTCCATTTTTTCACCGTTAACCAATTCTTCAGGCTTGATATAACCTAAACACGCATGACTAGATTGATTGTTTTCTTCATTAAAACAACCTTCGCAAATTAAATATGATTTAGGATTCCACTTGATTAATGCACCTCGTATACATTCTTCATCCACCAACTTATTTTTACATTTGCACTTGGAAATATTCAATGTTCTTTTACTTACACCTTCTCCTGCTGCTGCTGTTCCTACTGCTGCTGCTGTTGTTAATGGTGATGATGATGATGGAACCTTTTTCACCAATACTCGCTCTGATTTCACCAAGGCTGATGATCCTGATGATACTTCTACAGCTGTTGCTGTATTAACTTTCTTTATAGCTGGTCTTACTGCTTTTAACAATACTCGTCCTGATCTCACTATCGATGGTAATTCTCCTCCTGATATTAATGAAGAGTCCTTCCCATAAAACAATCTTTTCTTCACAGGATAATTTCCCTTCTCCAAAATACGCTTCTTCCCTCTCAACTGCTTCTCCGGCTTCCTTGGAACTATGCATGAATATACCTCTTCAATACCATGCTCCTCCTCCTCCTCCTCCTTCACCATTGATGATAATAATAATGAAGGTGAACGCCGATCTTCTCCATTTCTTCTAGATTTTAATAAACTGAATATTGTACGATCACCTTCTTCTTCTTCTTCTTGAACGTCTTTAGCTAGTAATGCTAAAATTTCCACTATCTCCCCATCCTCCGGCGATAACTCAACTTCGTCTTCTTCAACTTCACGTTTATACTGATAGTTGTCCATGACTAGAGCTCCACGCTAGGTATGTTATATACAACAACACTGCCCTCTATATATTCTAATCTTTATCACATGTCACTGATAAGAGATAAGGTGACCTGGACTTTGACCTGCCATGTTGCCATATTTTCACTGACCTGGACTTTAACCTGCGGTGTTGCCACGTAAAAATAACAAATTTGGTGTACTCATCTACTCACCTTCATACCAAATTTCATTTCTCTAGCTTCAGTCTTTATAAAGTGGGGCTTAGGCGGGCATTTTGGATAAAAGATGGACACATTTTTAACGTTTTCTTATATTTTCATGACATACTCGTGATGATACACTGTCATACCAAATTTCATTTCTCTATCTCGAACGATATGAAAAATGGTATTTCAGCTGCCATTTTGAATCAAAGATGGTGAATTTTTAAAAACGTTATGTTTTCCTAAACTACTCTTGATAATACATCATTATGCCAAGTTTCGTATCTCTGGCTCAAGCAGTTGGAAAATGGATTTATGACGCCCGCCATTTTGGATCCAAGATGGCGTCTTTAGAGATATTTGTAATATTTTCATAATCTACTAATAATGTTGTACTGTCAAACTAAATTTCATTATTCTAGCGGCAGGCTGTGTATTCTTTAAAATTTTAGGGTTGGCGGCCATTTTGAATCCAAAATGGCGACTTTTTCAAATTTTTAAAAAGTTTTCTTAATTTGCTATCAATGATGTAGTTTCATATCAAATTTCACTGTTCTATCTTTAGTCGTTTAGGCTGTGTATTCTTTGAAATTTTAGGTTTGGCGGCCATTTTGAATCCAAGATGGCGACCTTTTCAAAATGTCGGAATTTTTCCTTTATCTACTTATCATCCTCTACATTCATACCAAATTTCATGTTTCTAGCTTACTCCAAACACCCTAAACAATATGATGAGTGAGTGAGTGAGTCAGTTAGCCTAAAATGTGCAATTTCAGGGGTCCACAAGTAGAACATAGTTTGAGATACGAATATGAAATTTTGTACATCTGCACATATTTACCATATCTCCTTAACGGCAAAAGCTCATATTCCTATCTTTAACATCTTTTTTCTTACGGGGCCTCCAAATCGTCGATTTTGCCATAAACTCTTGTTCCTGTAGAACATGCTTCTGGCAGTGCTAACGTTTTCTGACGTGAAGAACTTGGCTCATGCACTGCCGTGCATGTTGATTTATCAATACATCCTTTCACTATTTACCAGGGTATACCATCAGATCTAACTGTCGTTTTGGATTTCAGATTCTTGACAGCCTTTCCTATTTCGTTCAAATCTATTTGAGCAACAGGCAGTATTCAGATTTGCTATCAAAATTACTGAACGGTTGAGAAGAGGATACAAATACTGATTGGAAGTACTGTACAAACGTATTAGCTATTTCTTCATTGTTACACAAATTTGACCTTGAAATTTTAATATATTTGGGGGAAGATGTTTTGTTTTGTTTTCAATAAATTTTCACAGTTAACCTGGATCATCATTGATATTATTTTCAGAATTTGATATAAAGGTCCTATAGGCTATTTTTATGTCTTTCTTGACTTCCCTACGCAATCGAACAAATTCCTGATAGTAGGGTTTTGAATTTTCAGTTTTGTATGTATAGACTTTATGTGATAAATTGTTTTAACATTGAGCTTCCTAATAACGTCTTTAGTAAACCAGGACAGATACTTTGGGACAGAGTTCATTTTTTTTTGCAGGGGATATATTTCATAATTATTTCATAAATAATATCTTTAATAAGTCATTAACATTACTATACTCTTTTAAGCATTTCCAATGAACTTCCGGTATATTTTAAGGTACTTTATGATATTGTTCTTTTTGCGCCCTTAATTTAGTAAATACTGTAGTGGATATCTTGTTGATAACTTTTAGTAAATCATAGAAAAATTGTCACTTTATTTTGCCCCCCTCTGAAAACCACAAGATGGGCGCCCGTGTCTACTGGCGTTACAGACCGAAAGTTCCTGAGTCTGCCCAAACGACATCCGTCCGCGGTTGGTGGAACTGCGTCCCTGAGTGAAAGACGTGGGGTCAGCATTGCCGAAAAGTGGGATGCTCCAGCCGGGAATTGAACCCGGACCACGTGGACAACGCTCTAACCACTAGACTGTGGAGTCCCCAGGATCAAACACAAAATCTTTGTCTTACTTTTCGGAGTGTTCTGTAGTAGTTGAGCTCCTCTGAGTAATTAAATTAGAAAAATCTTTGTTGTCTACCAGTTCAGCATGTTTAGGTTTACACTCAATTTTGGAGTCCTAGAAACCATCATCCTTTTGTTCTGTTGATCCAATTCTGTTGGTTCGAATTTCACCACTACTTACAAATTCAACTGCTTTAGGAGATTGTGTAGCTGGGCATAACTCGTTTTGGGACAATTCTGTTGTTAGACCAGATTTTCGGGTTTCCACGTGGCTTTTGTTATCAAGTGTTCCTGATCCATATCCAGTTTCTGGTTTTCGAAAAGAAAGTAAAAAAAAAAAAAAAATAGGTGCAGTCTTCTTTGCTAATTTCTGTTCTTTTTCAAATTTTTCTAATGCTGCTTTTCTATAAGCAGCACCACTTAAACGCTTAATATTGTCACTCATGGTTTATTGCTAGTATCGCACGCACACGTAATTAACCGTGTCACACGTTTTTAATGTAATGTGGTTAGGAATGAGGCAGAATTGTTATTTTACTAGTTGCGCAAAACTTTCTTTAAATTTAAAAGAAAATCTAACTACATCTAACAAACACAACTCATTCATTACCAGTAATTATTGTGAGTGTGAATTGGCTTCAAACAGCATTGCGGTTCTTCACAACTGGTGGCTGATTAAAATAGCATACTTATTTAGCACAATAGCTCATCAATCATGTGTCAATGTTGCTATCCACTCAAGGCAATAATTATAAAAACTATACATACTTTTTTGTTTTCTGAAGGCTGAAATGTCACGGCTCCCTATTAGCTCACGTTCAATGCCTCATTTTTAAAATTAGAATTCTGCTTAAGAAATTCAGCAGCTCTATGTTTATTATAAATGTAATAGCAACATTTAACTTTCTTGGTAAGCCAAAACTTTTCACTCCGTTTGGATATTTAAATATGTAAATAATATGTGAAAAGTTTACCTTTAGTTCTCGAACTCTTCTTAAAAAATAAACATACATTTCTTACCAACTTGTTCTATAATTTATAAGTATGTTTAATTTATGCGAAACTTTCCGCCTTTCATAACAAGATGAGACTTGTAAATCAGATATTTGAAATTGGCTAACATTACGAGAGGTATTTTCCCCAGTTGACTGTAATATTATTCCATGATATTTTTTCATACTATTTTATCACAATCTGGAAGCAAATTTTACACTGTTTGAGCTCTAACACAATATTTTATCAGTATTCCCAAATACTGTAAAAAATATTACAATTTTTCGAGGTAGAAACTTATAAAGGGAGCTTCAAACTGAATAGGGAAACATCATGGCTGGTTATATTGAACTTTTTCATATTTTCAAAAAGTTGCCACCCCTGAAATTTGGTCAAATTTTGCCTCCCTGCGGTGTATCGCTTGTAGCCCTTCTAAATTCGCCACTGGGCATATGTAAAAGTCACTCCTCCACTTTTCAGCCTCTCTTCGTTTTTATTTTAATTCAAAATTAGAAAGGGATGGCGATACTTTTATTATACATTAATTGAAGTATGCTTTAACAGATAATTAGTATCACAACAAGTTTACATCTTAAAATCTTATTTCGAACTATACATTTTTCCCTAATAAATTTCTGAACAGTAAGAATACGTTATGTCATAATTATTGCGTATATCAAACCCATTTATTACTAAGTTTATGTTGCACTTTATAAGGGGTATCAGCTAATTTACGTACCAGCTAATCTATTTAATCTCCATTAGTAATTTTATTTTGTCACAATTCCAAATTCGATAGGTGAACCGCAACTTAACTGTGAAAAGTAAATTGGACTTGATCTTAACACTACTACGTGGAATATGTATAACTAAATGTTTATTTGCGAATGTAACTATTCAAGTTTTATTATTACAAGGACATTCTCGTCAAAATTGTTTCAATTCACGTTAAAGTTTGCAAGAAATCAAAATATGAATTTCTCATAAAATATAATTTCCAAATCGAATGTTTGGATACTTTAGAATTTTACAAACTGAGGCTTTGTTTTGATCTCAGTGACTATATAAAGATAATTTTCCTGTGACATCGTTCTGCGATAGTTTATATATTGCGAATTTCCAATAGTATACTGAACCAAAACATGATGCTCATAAATACCAAAGATTTTGTCATCGTGGAGTATTTTTGTAGTTAAACGCAAAAAAAAACTAATGGAAAAAGTAAATTAATTTGTGTAATGAAAATGTTTATGTTTTCTTTTTCAATACATAATAATTTAGTATTGAGAAGTGGTTATTAGGTAATACATTAAAATATTTCTTACTGTATGATAAATGTAATAATAATTTCTGTGTGCTATACTGCGAGGATAGCTAAGTCGGGTGCAATCGTAATAAATGCTACAATTCCAGGTACAATCTGTGTGGTTATAGTGAAGTGTAATTTTTGCTCATTAGATGGAAGTGAGTATGCTTCTTAGTTTTTTCTATTAAATGTTGGCTTAATTAAAATATACATAGGCTAGGTTTAGTTGACCCTTGTGTTACTGGAGAACTTAAGTACAAGGTCAACCGTTTTGGCTTCGACTGTACCTTTCTGTTTGACTCATTAGAACTAAGTAAATTTCTTCTTTATTCTTACTTTAATATTCCACCCTTATAAGTGAATGATGTTTTGGATTAGTGAGCAAGAAATTCACTTCACCGTAACTTGAATCGGTGTACAAAGAACTGTAGTTGTTAAATCCAAAAAATCAATCCGTTGTTTTTCAAATTACATTTTGTGTTTTTAGCATATGTTTTGCTAGCATACGCCACAGCGTTAATGGCACTTACGTATAGTTTAGTATCCTGACTCCTCTTTAATTTCTTTAAGTTCAGTTACATGGCATACAGATATTTGTTTCCTTGAACCCGTGGGGCTTCATAAGATGTTGTCCCCAAGGAAACGCGCATTATTGTGTGTGTATGTGTATGTGTGTAAGTGCGCTTCGAAGCTGCGATGTTATTCTTCGTGCAGTACCCTTGTACTCTTGTGTGATTATTTTTTTCGCTCCGCTGACCTACTGCTGTGTTGATTAGAGTGCAGTTAAGTTTCTTCTACATTATGCAGTACGTTTGAATACCATAAGCTAGTTTTTTAGTGGAACAATTATCAGCAGTTGTCCTTCTCTGAACTTTATGTGTATTGATGTAGTGGCTGAATATTATTATTATTCCGTTTTTCTCAAATTAGTAGAATGAGGTTTTCGCCGAATAAGATCAATCACAACAAAGTACTAATTACTATACTCAAAAACAAAACAATACTTTTATAGTTCATTGAAGAAAGTGCTCTTTAATAATATAATCTAATATATACAAATATATGACTATCCAATTTACGAAACATACATTTGCTAACCAATGAATAGTTTGTATGCACGAAATATTACCTGCCATATCTGGTGTTAGTAGCAACTTACACATGTTTGCATAACATCTATTAGCATATCCTTCCATTATCAGAGAACAGATATCCACAAGCTTAAAGTTCATCAGTTAATAAATACAGATTAGATCTCATTAGGTTAGATTAAATTAGCTATATAAGAAAACATTCCATTCATCATCAACCTAGAAGACAATTCAATATACTACCAAGAAAAAACTCATGGTTTCATGCAGTACAAAAGATAAAAGAGATATCTTCAAAAGATACAACGTTCATGCAATAGTTAATTTCCTGCAACACAATGCTCTACCATACAAAACATGAGACACATTTATTTACCTTGTTGTAAGTAGCTTCCTCCATTGCGTGCATTCACTACAAAGTTTCACAATAATCAAATAACTGTTATATGTTTTAATAAATCCATTCACCATTCTCTGAATCTAGAAGTTAAGAGTCCATAAATATGTTTCCTCTTCAAAATATTTCACTCAAATATTATTTCGACCATAATAATCAAAATTTTACGCTTAATCGTGTTCCAAACCAATGCGTAGCACAAATATAACGATATAGAATCATCTGATTGCTGTTTGTTTCAGCATATTACCAACAACATAAATATTCTAGTAGTTACTTCCTAATTCCAATTAATTATTGGTTCTGACGTCATGGCATACAGTTAATAGTTCATAGAATGTGCAATCAAATTTCTTAACCATAGAGAATGTATTTCGTAGAAAGCGTAATATAATTAAAAATCTTTCTATCAATTTCACTCCTCCTTCCGTAAAAAATAAATGATAATCATCCATAACTTTCACATTCAAAATGTTTTAGAGATCTTTTGACACCATACTGAAACACGAATTAGAGGTTTTACTGTATTTTCTGCGCCTCATTTTTTACAATAACAGACAAAACGTGTTAAAAACTACAATTCATGTTTGATCTTTCTATTATTACAAAAGTTCAACCTACATATTTCATCATAAATAAAAAAGCCTTGGTGTGAAATGAAATTATAACCAGCAGCGAAATATTTTTTTTCTATACGAAAAGTCCAGTGGGACACCAGTGGAACACAGATAATATTCATGTAATATTTCTCACCATTTTCACATAATGTGACAAATTTAACACATAACAATAGTTGATCACTTAAATTTAAAAAAGATTAATGAAACTTTCTGTATAAATGCTTACCTGACAGTACAACACTGCAACACTACGGCGCCCACGTGTATATGCATAACATACTGTACGATCAACAACCTGTAGAACAGATGCTGACATTGAAAACCTGGTGTAAACGAGAACGAAATTATTCAAGGAAGTAAGAGTGTAACGTGACTGACATGAGATAAAGAGCGTTCAGCAAAACGACTGAGAGAGCTCGTGTAATATAGCAAAACTTGTAATGGGTCACTGAAGGCACAAGGAGCGTTTGTGGTATAGGCATTGTTTCTTTGGATGCTTTGACAATTAGAGCTATTGGACAGAAAAGATTCTATCTGTGTGTTCATATTAAGCCACCAATAATACGAATGCATTATTTGTTTTAATCTGGAAATACCTATATGACTTTCATGACACTTATTAATTAAATTTTGCTGCATTGATGGAGGAATAATTAATTTATTTCCCATAATCAAACGATCAGTGGATACCGTGATCTCTGCTCTGCGGTTAAAGTATTTTCTAAGTTCAGCATTTTGTAATATTGTTTTTTGATGTTACTGGGCAATCATGCACTGCCCAATTAAAAACTAATTTAACTATTTGATCCTGTTTCATGGCATCCCTAATGTTCTCTAATTGTGAAGAATCTGTTCTAACATTTAATGCATATAATTGGGAAACATCTTCATCTTGAGTAACATCTTCTATGGGCAACCGAGAAAGGCAATCTGCGACTTGAACCTTTTTATTGTAAATTATGTTATAATTGTATCCCGATAGAAACAAAGACCAACGAACTAATCATGGGTGAGCTGACGATGGTATTGTTTTGGTTTCACCAAAATTAATATTACCGGTATTGAATCTGTCAAAATAGTAAATGGTCCGCCATACACGTATTTGTGAAATTCACAAAGTAATTTTGTTCACATGCTGTCAACTTAGTTGAGGCACAAGCTACTGTGAGTAAACTACCATCATCTGCATTATTGCATAACTGCACCCCTACGCTGTATGGACTGGCATTGGTAACCATATAGACTGGTTTGCTTGGATCAAAAATATGTATTCTATCACATTTCGCAATCATTTGCTTAATTTCCTCAAATTGTCGAGTATGATTTTGATACCATTCCCATTTAGTACTCTTTTTCAGCAAATCCTGCAAATGATTTAAGTGTTGGGAAACGTGGGCAAATTTGCTTTTGAAAGTATATTACCATTCCTAAGAATGATCGCAACTGAGAAATATTAGTTGGTGCTGGACACTAAACAATTGCCCTTTTTATGTTTGTCAAGAGGAATAACTCCTTTACTAGAAATATCATGCCCGAAATACTGCACAGATGTTGCAAAAAATTGACACAGCCAACTTAACCTTTATATAACGACCCCTAAATCTTTCTAGAACTAATCTGGTATTCTTAACACATTCCTCTATTGTCTTTCCACCGATAATGACGTCAGCCAGAAAAGCTTGAGTAGAAGGCAAATTTATCAACACCGTATTCATATAAACGTTGAAATATAAAAGGAGGTGCACTTAACCCAAAAAGGAACAGTTTGTCTCTATATAATCCCCAAGGAGTATTGACTACTAAGAGATTTTGAGAAGTTTCATCCATCTCCAATTGAAGATAATTCTGGTTTAAATCAAGTACCATGAAAACCTTTGATCCCTGTAGCTTAGCTAATATGTATTTCAAATTAGGCAAAGGGTAAGACATATTCTTTATAAATTTATTGATGGTAACTTTAAAATCAGAAAAAAATCCTAACTTCACAACCCTGTATCTTTGGCACAACTACCATAGGAGTTGCCCATTCTGAATATGCAACTGGTTCTATTATGTTTTGACTTTGAAGTTTATCCAAACTGTACTTTAACCTGCAAACTATATGGAATCTTATAAAATTTTCGAAAGATGGGAGCGGCGTCAGAGTCAATAGATACGTGTACCTTATAATTTTTTACTGATGTTAGTACGTCATCTTTAAGAACATCCGCAAAGTTGTTAATTAACTCTTTCTTCTATATTTCTAGTTTATTCTAGGTACCTCAAACTTTATATTGCTAACTAATCCATTCTCTAATAACGGTTTCCAATTTCACCATATTATTTGCATGCTAGTTCTGCCAATTAGGGTGTTTTATTTGTCCTTCTAGTATATAAAAATCCAAATTGTTAACTTTACATGATAGACATCCTTCCTTTAGTTAATAACTGTTGTCCATTGGCTACACATAAATAGATATACTCTGGAATTAAATCCTACCTGTTTTTAAAGACTGAAAAAGTTCCATTTCCATAAGGTTAACACAACTGCCTGAGTCAACTTTCGCCCCAACCTCTTTACCTTCAATCATTAATGATAGACAACATGGAGCTATATTATCTGATGTCACCACATGCAAATTATTTATCCTATAATCAACTCTCATACCATTATCAGAATTATCTTTATACAAATTTTGCTTAGATTGAAAAAACTTAATCAAAAGCGTTTGAATTTCCTCAACCTAGGACTACAATACTGTTGCATTCTTAAAAAAAAGCTATCCACAGATTCTGACCTTATATCATCTTTAACATCATGCATTTTACAATGTAACAAAAAGCACGATAAATAGCTCTCAACGTTATCCTTTCAACCATAAAAATATTGTAACTGAATTGACGACAAAGCCAGTGTAGAAATCTATTCTCAAAATTGACCTATCAAACTTAATAAGTGAGGAAATAATGTACGTTAATTCGTATCATTCGTCGTTAAAAATATTCGCGTTAAAGTTCAATTTGAGTTCGAAATTCGCATTACTAATTCGCCAAAGATATTGTTCCGATTTTTTTTCAAATTAGTAGAATGAGGTTTTCGCCGAATAAGATCAATCATAACAAAGTACTAATTACTATACTCAAAAACAAAACAATACTTTTATAGTTCATTGAAGAAAGTGCTCTTTAATAATATAATCTAATATAGACACATATATGACTATCCAATTTACGAAACATACATTTACTAACCAATGAATAGTTTGTATGTATGAAACATTACCTGTCATATCTGGTGTTAGTAGCAACTTACGCATGTTTGCATAACATCTATTAGCATTCCTTCCATTATCAGAGAACAGATATCCACAAGCTTAAAGTTCATCAGTTAATAAATACAGATTTGATCTCATTAGGTTAGGTTCCATTAGCTATCTAAGAAAAATATTCCATGCATCAGCAACCTAGAAGACAGTTCAATGTACTACCAAAAAAACTCATAGTTCCATACAGTACAAAAGACGAAAGAGATATCTTCAAAATATGAAACGTTCATACAATAGTTAAGTTTCATGCAACACAATGCTCTACCATACAAAACATGAAAGCCAGATTTATTGACATTGTTTGTGAACTATCAAGCAAAATGCGTGAGTCACACGCATTTAAGCATCAATTCACGCTCTAACGCAAAGAACCTGCAAACTCACGCACTTTGAAAAAATGCAACATTTAATGCTCCCGCTGTAAAGTGAAGTAAAACGAAACAATTTAACTTTCTAGAGTGGCAGCATTGCAAGACTGAGATAGCTGATGGTAGAGACTCGATAGTAGCGCTTGCTTGGTACAAAGTAAACTCCGTGAAGATAACGTGGGTTTAAACGGGCTCTTATTATTGTCCGTTGTACAACCTTCCAGTGAGCTTTTAAAAACTTCCAAAAACGATATCAAATTGTACAACGATGAACACAAATGAAAAGTAGTAGACAGTGAAAATAACTATTTTTTTTAGTTTATTCAATTAATTATTGAACTGTTGAACTGATTATATTTATTCTTCGTCTCTTATTATCTACCAACATAGTGGTAGATATATATGTTATGCAATGTCCGATTTCTACACTTTCTAGATATGGGATAATTTTTCTCAGAACGTACAAAACCGTATCTTATGTCCATTCATAACCCATGCTTAGGGAATATTTCGGAAAATTTTCGCAGAGAAGGGGAAATTCCACCCATCCCCTGCTTTAAATCGAACAGTGATGGTATGTAGAAGAATGTTGAAATGATTAGATCGAAAACTATTTTAATAACTTTAAATACAGTAAATTTAGTTTAATTTTTCAAGTAGAACCTACTCTGAAAACTGAAACCACTTGTTATCTCGCACTCCGTTTTTATAGTACTTTTGTGATAATGAACGTTTGTGTTGTAACTTTTTAGTGTGTTTTCGTTTCTCATGCATTCTCCCTCATTTCTCTTTCCAGGTTGGCAAACCTCACCCATTGGTACTTGTCTAGGTTGACATGTCTGTAAATAGTTTCCTCCATTACGTGCATTCACTACAAACTTTCACAATAACCAAATAACTGTTATACGTTTTAATAAATCCATTCACGAGTTCCAATTCTTTGCATCTAGAAATTAAGAGTCCATAAATATGTTTCCTCTTCAAAATATTTCACTCAAATATTAACTTCGAACATAATAATCAAAATTTGAAATGGATTGACCGATTTGAGTACGGTTTCCTGTGAGAGTAAAGAGAATGTCATCTTCTGTAAGTTACAGACAACTGTACTCAAAGCGGTCTATCCATTATAAAGTAATTTTACGGCTGCGTACAAACTTTTAATGCTCGCTGTGTCTCTCTGCCATGTATCATGAAATGAAAATTGATTTTGAATGCTTTTGGCCAATTATTAGATTTTTCTTTTAAAGTAGAACTTTGAATCTTGTTTCCCACCTTCAAAAAACACGATTATAACAATTCTAAGAACTTAAGATTGTAATAACGAAATGACGATGGGCAAGTCATGTAGCTCAGATAGGGAAAACCAAGATTTCCATTGTATTGGGGAGGCCAGAGTTAAATAGGGAAGATGGAAGGGATCTTCGAATTAAAATTATTCATATACTTTTGACATCTATGTCTCAATTTAATTAAAACAGACTGACAAGGCTATCACACTTAACTTTATTGTAAAACGACACATCAAGCGTTACAGTTTCAATGTTCTAACAACACCTTCATCAGATGACATACAAATAAACATTAACAGCTCATAATAAACACCAGAAGGCCAAGAGATCTTCACTGGGAAGCATCCCGAATTAAGTATTGGAAAAACAATATTTTTGTACAAAAGTTTACTCTAAATGTTATTAAAGGATCCAAATACAAGTTTCTACTTTCTTTTCCATCACAAACTTTCTAATCTGATCTATGAATTTTGCGAGTGGAAAGCTACATTTCAAAAATTTAATATTGCTGTCCCAGTATGCTACTGAATACAGAGTATCTGAAAGGTAGAAGCGCGTAAGTCACAACCTTGATTTTTTTAAAAAAAGATTTCCTTTCACATAGAAGCTAAATGGACAAACTTGATAAAAGGCATGCTTATTTACACAATTAACATGTTTACAATAAAAATCGAACAATCATTATTTGAAGCCTTCAGAAAGAATGCTGTACAAAACTACATTTATTAGGGTTTGGGAAAAAATATGATTTGCGCAGTAGTAGTAATACCGTCATTTGACCTAACTTTCTGAGGAATTGCACTATTTTCCCCGTACTTGGCTGATAGCAAGGAGTCCATTTTCCAGGGCTGTACGATACGCTGTGTCGCCATGTATGTTCATAATGTATAAAAGGCTGCGAACACATTTTCTCATCCCCTTCGTGAAAGGCTACGTTTCGCATCCCCTATTTATAAAAGACTACGAACACATTTTTCCAACCCTTATTTAACATAGCAGAAATTTCATAAAAGTCTACGGCACCTGTTTTTTTTTTGCAACCCTTGTTTAATATAGCAAACGCTCTTCAACACTATGAAAGGCTACGACCCCTATTTAATATAGCAGAGATTTCACCCCCATAGTGCACAAGGCTACGATTCATCCCCTATTTAAATATAGCAGAGATTTTATAAAAGGCTACGAAGCTCTTTTTCAACCCTTACAGAGTCTACGATTCATACCCTATTTATAAAAGACTACGGAACCTTTTTCCAACCCCTATTTAACATAGATCAGTGCATAATTTCGTGAAAGGGTACGAAGCTTATTTTGTAACCCTTATTTAACCTAGCAGAGATTATAACAGAAATTTGAAGTCAGTTTCTAAACCACACCCTATAACCAAGGCAAAGGTCAAATATATTTCGTAAACGGCTAGACATATTGAAATTCTGTTTTCAGATTTCGAACTAGGACACTGAATACTATTTGTGAAAAAATTGGGGACCTCGAGGTCAAAGGTCAAATATTTAACCCGGTATATCTCGTAAACGGCTAGACATATTGAAATTTTGTTTTCACATTTGGAACTAGGACATTGAATATTATTTGTGAAAAAAGTGGTGACCTCGAGGTCAAAGATCAAATATTAAACCCTATATATCTCTAAACGGCTAGACATATTAAAATTCTGTTTCCACATTCGGCATGGTGGCATTAAGTATAAATTGTGAAAAAAGTGGTGACCTCGAGGTCAAAGGTCAAATATTGAACCCTGTATATCTCATAAACGGGTAGACATATTGAAATCTTGTTTTCACATTTTGCATGTGGGCATCGAGTACTATTCGTAAAAAAAGTGGGGACCTCGGGGTCAAAGGTCAAATATTAAACCCTGTATATCTCCTTAACGGTTAGACATATTGAAATTTTCTTTTCACATATGGTATGGGGTATTGAGTGATTTAAGTACTTTTGATTCTATAACCAACTTATGAAAAAAAACTTTTATTATACTAAACATTTTATTATACATAAAAGACTACAGTTACTTTAAAAAAACATCCCAAAGATTACACAGAGCTTCAACCATAGTCTACACTGTAACATAAATTTGAAGTTTTGTGTATACTGCTAACTGAACTCATTTGGTTTGCAATTAATCACACACACGCACACACACACATGGTTTAACGGAGAATTTAATCTCGCGCCAGGAACCTACACACGTGGTTTACGGAGAACTTAATTTCATGCCAGGGACCATTCTCATAAACGAATAAAGCATAATATCACTAACATTAATGTTGCCAGTTGAGAATTCATTTAAGAATTCCTGTAGTGAATAGCCAGATGCACGACATGCTAAATAGGGAAAACAATAGTGTCCACAGAATTGAGATAAATGTCACCTTGTATACGTCTATTATTCCAAGTATAAAATACACAGTTTCGTTTTTAAAACCATACATGATACGGTATATATGATGGAAGGCATAGCTATCAAAATATTCACCGTGCCCTGAATTAGAAATATATACAGCAACCCAATGTTCACCGGGCTTATTACTAGGATCAGTATTTATAATAATGGCTGCAGGAAATGTATGGATAAAAGGAGGTAGTTGATCTGCAGCATATACACCTATAAAATGGTTTCTAGGCAAATTCTGTTGTAATGCCTCATAAAGTTCAAGGGTATTTAACATTTTCTTTTAATT
>JAGDQP010002075.1:53152-78827 GCA_022664845.1 Lepisma saccharinum | reverse complement strand
TATATATATATATATATATATATATATATATATATATATATATATTTTGTGTACCTACTGTTTATTTATTTATTTGTTGTTTAGTTGTCTATTCACAGATTTATCTATACATTATGTGTGTTCATTTCTTTACTTTCGGAAGCGATGGAACGGGAAAACACCCTCATTTTAACTTAGGCCTTTTATGACCTTAAATTCAACTTGTTGATTTCCTGTTTGATCCATTTCAATTTTCTTTAGTAACTTCGGCAGCTATGATTATAGGAAAGAACTGTATATGTGGGAGTATTTCCTTTATTTTGCTTTCAGTCTAAGTATTGTGTACGAATACTTTTGTCCTAGCACAGGGACATCACTTTTTTTCAGAGCAATCTATTCTTCTATAGGTAGTTAACTTACGGTTACTCTGTTTATATTCCAATTCAAACTGTCACGAAAGAATGAAGAATAAATAAATTATTTTATTAGGTGTATGAAATCATTTTGCATGAATATTCTTTTGCGTAAGTACTTATGTTCAGGTCTGTACTTTGGGAAGTTCATAAGCTCTTAGAAACATAGAAGCCATATTTTAACAAGCAAGAAGTTTTAATTCAAAGAAGTTTTAATATGTTCACAAAGCAGTGGTACGTAGAATGGATAATCTGTAGGCAGCTTTACTTTTGATGTTATCCGCTTTGTGGGATAATGTTGGAAAAGATGGGTTCCCAATACTCTACTCTTTTATTTCTCCCCTCTCTCCACTTTCTGTGTATGTGACTTTCAAAATTTATGAAAGGATATAATGCAAACAAAATTACTCAATAAGTTAGTGAAGCTTTATTTTCACCTTATCTTATTATAGTCTAACAGAGATTGGGACAATGTCCAAATTCCAGTGTCAGAGATAGCAAAGCTTCAGCTGATGAACAAAGCCCGTGACGCCACTTCCGCTTTTCGGGTTGCCGCCACCCGCTCCACTGAACACACAAGATAACTCACTTAACGAGGGATTTCATCAAGAGAGGAGCTCTGATTGCAGATTCAGCCGTCTAAAGTAATCATATTAGAGAATGCGTCCTTTGTCCTTGGCTGAAACTCCAAGCGAGAAAAAAGAGAAAAACTTACATTGTGTGGAAGTAAGCAGCGTATTCTTCGCTGCTTACTTTTTGCAGAGGTCTCTGTCATGCTCAAGGCAGTTTCATCGAGATAAAGAGATTAGAAATCTGTCTTCTTTCTTATCCAAAGTTCTCCATTTTGTGTCTCTGTTCTGTTCTTGACTTCGTTACTGACTTTTTCTCTTGTAAGATAGAAAGAGAACACGTAAGTTCATCGAAGGTGAATAAAAGGAAATTCAGCACCTCTAAAAAACATCAGGAGTAATAAGAATCTCGAAAGTTGCGTTGTTTATAGATATACTATATCAAACACCTTATTAAATATTTTATCGAATTTTATGTATATTAATTAGTACAATATTTAATCTAATAGTTTTAATTGGAACAAAACACTCAGATGATAGTAATGCTAGCTCTAAGTAAGTAGTTAATACTTTAAGAAGCAGAAATAGCTGCAAGGAAAATTAAATATTATTTCCATATACACAAAGACCTTGGGTTCTGTAACATGTTGAACAATGCACAGAATAATTGATTACTAGATCAAAATTGATTTTGTAAATACATTAATAAAGTTATCGTATTTTGAAGTTAACGGTCACACACAATGGTGGTAAACACAAGGAATTCAAAGTCAGGTGTAAATTTACCAATTAACATTATTCCACTCAAATGAATTGATATCGTTAGGATTAACATATGCCAAATTTGGCATAGTGATCACATCTCATGACTAGATGGTTTTTGATTATGTAAATCAGAGATTATATACTCAGAATAATCAATGTTGGATGAACTGTACACCGAACAAATGGTACAGCTGCGTTAATCGTATTTCATAGTCAACAATTCTCACGCCTAAGTGATAACCATATATATATATACATTTGGGGTAGTGTTTACCCATATGAGAAGACTGCTTCTTGTCATAGAAATCAGAGACCACCTTTTGTATTTACTTTGAAAGATATTAAAAATTGTAAATCGGTCACGTTCGTAAGTTCATTTCCACTTCTTACTACAGGAATAAGCTCAAGTCACTTGGTAGCAAGTTGCAAGCAAACAAGATTTCCATGATGCAATGTACCATTGAAACGATTGACAACTACTGAAACTTGTTCGGTTTATTTACTTTTGAAAGCTTTCCTGGTGTTTTTTCATTAGTAGAGTTTGTACTTGAAGTTAGGTTGTATTATCTTCCAGCATTTTCATATTTACTTTCACTTATAGTTTAATAACAGCAGACATTAAGCACGGAAAGCAGGAAGTTTTTCATATTTTCATTCATGTCAAGGACACGATGAAACTTTGATGGTATAGAGATCACTATATCTATAAAAGAAGAGGCACTGGCATAAAATTGCATATGGAAAACTTTTCACTTCTTTAATATTTTGCATCACGAAATACCCATCTTACAGTATGTATTTTCAATATCTTTTTAGTAAGTATGTAGAACCTATCTAAACGTTTATTTTTAATATTATCATTTTAAGTTTGGCGTTTCCTGGTTAAAATTTTAACTTGTAGAAATTTCTTATAAAATTTGCAATATTATCTTTAAAACTTGAAAGACATATTCTTTAGTTATACTCAGATTTCTTGTTATATCGAGAATCCCTTTGTAACATATACAGGTGACAAAGATATACAGTTTGCAAACCACAGGCAGAAAAGATGTCCGAAAGATCATTTTTTGATTAGAAAAAGAATGTTTTGAATTTGTTTTGGCTGTAAACGAGAATATCTATAACATTAGTAGTAGATTCTTATGTTCATGTGGGTCATAACATTTTCCGTACACTTAAAATAAGGTCAGTTCCGAGCTAACTGTCAGCCATGAATATGCTCAATTGATACGATGTGTGAAATAAAGATAATAACAAAATTGAAGAAAAAATATTTTAGTTTCACTATGTCATTGTAAGTGAACACGATTCGTTATCTTTAGTTGAATTGATGTTAGTTTTAATCGGCAATGTTATGATGTTTTGATTCTTTCTTGCACACGTAAGCTAGCGATTTCCTTATGCCCACAGATCATTGGCCGTGATTGGTTTCCTTCCTGTGTAAGCCTGTTTTTCTCAGTTTCTGAATTGCTATGCTCTTACGAATACAAGCCATTTTATACCTACGCCGAGTTGTAGGTATACTGTACTTTATGGGGTACGTCAGAGAAGAAATTGAGCCCATCTATTTTGAAATTATAAAAGATCTCTTGTTGTCTCTACATGCCTCTCTACGTAATAGTCATTACTGAGGAAACTTTTCTTGTAAACTTTTAACTCCAAAACTATTAAATCTTTGATTTCCTTTTCTTGTTTCAACTGCAAAAAATGTATCCTGATTTCATGATGCTGTTTTGATTAAGTAAAAAACTTCCCGGACGCTGTAGCATCTTTCCACTCTTTTCAGTTTTCTTGTAATGAGGCTAGAATTGTATCAGAAGGCATGAAACAAAGACTTCCTACGAGGAAATAACACCAACTCTTAATCACCGTTAATTAGGCTTCGTACGATAAGATGAAACTACACTTATAATTGTTTAAAATGTTATACGATTGTGACCTGGACGCTAACATTCCCTAATTTTAAATATATTGATTTTCCATTAGATGGCAACATCGTAAATAGCTTATAGAGAGACTATAACAGCTGTGTAGCAGTATGTGGATGCACATGTTGTCTCGTTATTAAAAGTTTAATCTGATTTGTGTTTTCTTGGTAACGAAACTCTTACAACCACATTTTAGCTCATCATGTGAGAACAGCTTCACCCATTCCAACGTAAATCGGCATGTTTATAGGGCGGACAAAGCCCCATGAATTTTATCATAATTACGGCCATAACGAGCCTCAATATTAGAAGTTCAATTCACACATTATGTGCAAACTGTTACACCAATTCACACCAAAATTGTATATAAAGAAATATGACACTATATTTTAAGGTTTTCATCCATATTAGAATGTTCAATAATTTACGTTGCCACTGTAAGAGAATTAGTTTATTAAATATGTGTTCGAGTTTTACTTAGAAATATATGAATTTACTCCAATCAGATTTGTATAATAATGCCTTTAACATTGCTATTTTAACCATTACTAACTTTTTTGTCGATTACAGTTTGCATAGTAACGAGTCTCAAGTATTAGACACATATTCATCCATCATGTGAGAACAGTTAAACTTTAATTCGAACAGGTTTTGACGATAGAGGGCTACACGCTTAAGAATATTCAATTAATAGACATATTCAAGCATGATGTAGGAACGATTTAACTGACTCGTACCAAACTTTATATAATGATGTAGGAGATTCCCTAAATGCTTCATTCGTTACAATGCTCTTCCATGTTATTTCCCTTTCCATAGAAAAGAGGCTGAGTTATTAAACTCTAAATCAAGTTACGTGGGAACGATTCAAATTATTCCAATGATTGAGAGTACTAAATCATTATGTCACTGCAATTTTCGATACTAATTAGTGTTTCTATACCGTAGTTCTGATACTAAATTATTGAGAACATATTCACGCAAAGTTTGAGAACGGTGAAACCAATTTATTCCGAGTTTTGTATGACAATAGATGTTTAAGGTTTTAGCCATATTATTGGTAAACTAGGGATCGTTTCCATAGTAATGAGACTCAGTTATTGTACATGTATTCGGTTCGAATATCACATGATAAAACTTAATTGATCCCAACCAAATTTGTGTATTGATAGATTACACTACATTCAACGTCTTAGCCATATAATAATTTCACTGATGTTCCTATTTCTATGACGTAATTTATGATAGAACTGTTTTCAACGTAATTTGACTTGACAAGGGAGGGCAAAATTGTAAAGATTTTAATCATTTTGCAGATGTAGTAGTATTGGTAGTTACTGTAGTAGGAGAAGTTTTGGCAATAATAGTAGAAATAGAAATTGTAGTATAAGTAGCAGTTGTGGTAGTAGTAGTAGTAGTAGTAGTAGTACTAGTAGTAGTAGTAGTAGTAGTAGTAGTAGAGGTAACGAATGGTATTAACAGAAGTAATGCTAATACATTGCACTGTAAAAGCAGAGTAGTAGTAGTGTTAATAGCTGTTATAACAGTAGATAAAGCACTGGAAGCAGATCTAGAACTTAGAGGTACGGACGGCTATTCGAAGATTCTAATATTCTGAGAGTCGAATGTTAATGTTCGAATGTAAAATGAAAAGCGGAATGTGGATATTGAAATTTAACATTCCGTTTCACAATTCTTAAATTTGTTGCTCTTGTTGTTGTTATTAGTATTACAACTACCCAATTGATCATAATAAAATGTGTTTCTCTGGGTCTGTTCGTAAACACATAACCAAGTTCATGAATTTCACAATCATAACTCGAAAAGTTATTTTCGTGAAGTTAGTTTTTCTGTTTATTTCCGAAGGCTCAAAATCTTTGTTATGGTAATGTAAGACACCAACTCACCTGCATACTAAAGTATAAATGAAACTCAAAATTATGGTTGTAAAAGTGGACACTTATTTTCAAAATATGAAGCAAGTTCGTATCGTGGAGATATTACCTCCAAATAATAACGTTATTTATCAACGAACTTTCTTTGCAGAAATAGCTTCTATACACTTCAACTTTTATGTGATTACAGATGCAAGGCTAACATTTCAATCTGTTCATTCCATTTGGATATTATTAATTACAGCATACATGAAAGGTTTTTTAAATCAGACTAGCCTAACTCACTTTTTTGATTGTACAATACATCACTGTGTTTAAAAATTTTAACTGAAGTAAAAAGATAATTAAATTTTGGAAGCACTTTTGTATTGTAAATACTTGTATATAGTTAATAGAATGCAATGCAGCATAGAAAAGTTATGCAAAAAAAAATATGTCAAATTTAGAATATATTCAGGCATTTAAAATGCATTTCTTTAATGAGGTAAAAGTGGGTTTGGCTAGTATGGCTTAAAACACTTCATAGATTCTTTCAAGAATAAGAAGTATCTGACCGAAGTACCTACTACAAATTTACATACTCTTCAACATTTCCATTACTTCTCCAACTAACAAGAGAGGTATCCTGGGTGCTAATCGTCGATCCGTTTACAATTTGGTGTGAACATTGCACTACAAATGATAAACTAATAGTAAAAGTTCCACGTGCTGAAACGGAAACACTAGCCTGTAACAAAGGTTCTAAATATTTGTTCAAAATCAACTTTGTAGTGTAATGTGCGGTAAAATTTAAAAATAAATAATATATAAATATTATTACTTCTAATAACTACTACGTCTAGTAATGAACTCAATACCCAAGAATTTCAAAACCGATATAATAAATAAAACTTGTAAAAAATCCAATATATGTAAAACTATTTTTCGCCTTTCATGAAATGGATGTTAAATGCATGTGACGCATAAACCATTATTTTTACCAAACTACTACTACATAATGTAGACGTTGAATATTTACAAACGCTGATCAATAAAAAATAATGTATATCATAATTTCTATAACCTGGAGCGAAAATGTTTTAACATCAGCTATATAACAAAACTCATTTTCCCTCCAAGTTGTAGAAATTATGATATAGATTATTTTGATTGATCAGCGTTTACAAATATTCATCATGAATGTTAAATGTTATTAATCATATCAATAGATGCCTTGAACCTATAATGTGGCTGTGAAAATAAGATCCGTTCACCAAATTTATCTATTAATAGATTTCTTGTAGTTCAGTTTCAATAGTAATATTTACTTAGAAATTTCAAAAGTCGGTTGGTCAGATAGAGATATGTTGTTTAAAAGTTTTGTTCTCGAATTCGTGCCCTATTTTCATCAATACCCTATTTATCGATTCTTGACGAAGTTCGCAAGGGACTGCTTGAGAGGTTTGTTCATATTTTCCCCGAATCTTGCCTAATATACGTGTAGTCTCTAAAGCATGATCTATGGTTTCTTATTTCTTGGGTGAACAAATCCTTCACTGTTTCACAAGTACATATCCTTGTAAATATGTCATTTTTGTTAGTTTTCTTGCAACAAATAGTTCTTGTATATTTTCTGTTCATACCTTTAAAATTTCTCCGATGTCACAGTGAGCACTTGAGGTAGTACGTACATCGTCCCTGTGACGTTGTTGAACACATTCTAAATTCTTATGAAATGCAATTTATCTTCTTTGAACAGTGTCTTCCCTAACCAGTTACTTACGAGGCTAACCCAGGTACGTGAAGTTGACCCAACCACATAAAGCATTAAGACCAACACCACACCAGGATTTTGTGCACATTCTGTGCTAATTTGTGCACACTATCCCATAGTTTGTGCACGCTCGGTTTTGCCCAGAAATATAAAATAATGCGGTTGGGCCAACTTCAAGCTGGCCCAATCACATCAAGATATCGGAATAAAATCACTCCAGGATTTAGTGCATATTTTGTGCTAGTTTTTGCACACTATCCCATATTTTGTGCACATTCAGTTTAGCCCAGAAATTGAATAAAATAAGTTCGGGTTTAGCAGAGAAATAAAAAACAATGTGATTTGTTTAACGTAACCCTGGCTCAACCACAATTATCGAAACAAGAGCCACTCCAGGATTTAGTGCATATTTTGTTCTAATTTGTGCGTAATATCCCATATTTTGTGTACGCTCAGTTTGGCCAACAAATCGAAAACAATAGGATTGGGTTTAGCCGAGAAATAGAAGACAACTTGGTTTGTTCAACATGAGACTGGCCCAACCACAACAAGCTATCGGAATAAAACCCTCTACAGGGTTTAATGCATATTTTGTACTAATTTGTGCACCTGGTTTAGTCCAGAAATCGAGAAAATAGGGTTGGGTTTGGCCTAGAAATAAACAAAAAATGGTTGGTTCAACACCTCCCTGGCCCAACCACATCAAGCTATCGGAATAAAAGCCACTCTAGGGTTTTGTGCATATTTTGTGGGAATTTGTGTACACTATCCCATATTTTGTGTACGCTCCGTTTAGCCCAGAAATCGAAAACAATGTGATTGTATCAACTTGGCTCTGTTCCAACCACAACAAGGTTTCGGTGTAAATGCCACTAAATTTTTCTGGCAAATTGTATGCTAATTTTTTGACGACTTCCTAAATTCTGTTTACTCTGGATTGAGCGTAGATATCGAAAGTACAAGCTGAAGAAGAAAACATTTGACTGTGGTACTGTAGTGTGCAATAATTCAAAGTATAACCCTCTACTTAAGCCAATTTTTCAATCTTTGGTTGGAGAAGTTCTGGTAGAATATTCAGTAATTTCTTACTTAAATCCCAAATTAATAAATGTTCATTACAAAGTCGTTTCATTTTCTATGTTTTCTAGTATGCATATCATGTGATTTTATGTAAAACGATGTAAGAAGAACTTCAATTGCTTGATTTTCTCAAACATATATTCAATATAATAGTCAAAATACACCAAAGGCATTTTTCCTTTTGATCTAATATGGGAAATCATCCTAACTTCTATAAAACAGCAAATTTAAAACTAGAAATGTTTTATCTATTTAAATGACAAATACAAAAGGTACCTTTTAGACGGAGGCACTATGCGAGTGCCACCGCATCGTCTCCCAACTTCAAATAGAAAATTTCATATGCAGTTCAGACGATATGTCTACAATTGAGCATTTCTTATGTAAGAGGATGAGACTCAGAGAATTTCTATTTTAAGCGTTTAGGCATCGTCGAAATGGTTTCCAACTCCATGCTGGTAAATGGCCACCATCATATTTTTTGCCTTTAATTGGAGAACTAACCGTTCGATTTCTTTTATTCCTTTGCTACATTATTTGGTTTAAGAGTATAAACCTCAGTTAGTTTGTTAGTTTTATCCAAATAGTTATGTTAAGCGTTGTAGGCATGGGCTGAATGGTTTTCCGCCCGCGTTTTAGAAAATGAGGGCTGAAACCAGATTTATGTCGTTTCCGATCGTCATATTGAAATGAGCAATTGGGAGTTACATATCCACTGATAAACTTAACACTCGATAATACGATACTGATAAGTCAAGGCGAAATAGAAAGTAAACAATTTTCTTTTAACGTGGTTTTCAGTAAATGTAACGGCCTAAAATAATGGGAATGGTGTCGTTTGGACTCGAGAATGCCTACGTGTTACAATTTTGATCCTTATAAGTATCAAATGCTATCAGCTGTGCTATGTGATACTTAGTTCTGATGTGTTAGTTATTTTAAAATAAAAATAGGCCTCGTATGTAAACTACTTCAAAAATACACACATCAGTGAAATAAAGCCAGGAAATACTGTTGATATAAGTGAGCACGTAATTTCAAGTATTTATAATATAAAGTTTAAAAGGTAAATAATATTAAATATTAAATCTACGAAAAATATAAAATATTCTGCATAATAAGCGTTTTAGGTTTTCTGGTTAATGGTTTTAGGCAAAAACTTGTTTTAACCTATTCTTTGGGGAATATCGTACAATTTACGATATCATAATAGAGCAATTCACACTAAAATAGTTATAGCCAAAAGACTGATTTTGGTTGCTAATTTCCAATATAAGGTTCAGAGAGCATGCTGCTAACGCTGACAACGCATAAAACAATTAATGTGTTATAATTTGCATTTAGAGACTTAAATTATGAACAGCTAAGAACGAAAATTAGAGTAGAATCATTTAGTCAACAGGTATAGTTTTATATCTTTATAGGACCATTTACTCAGTGTGAATGCTGCCAATACATACAGCGCCTAAAATAATTTGTGAGATATAATTTTTATTTGGGGAATTAAATTATGATGAACGTAAGAAAAAAATACAACAGGATCATTAATTCAAAATTTATAACCAAACAACTTATTTTTCAGAATTCATGCTACCAACGTCAACAAAGCTTAAAATAAATAATTCGTAAAAATGTACATTTGTGGAATTAAATGATAAGAGACTTATGAAAAAGAAAATTGAACTAGGATCACTCAGTTAAAAGTTATTAAAAAACAACATAATTTTTGAGGTCATATTCCAATATGGCGGCTCAGTGTGCACCTTTCTAATGCTTACAACGCTTAAAGTAACTAGTTTGTAATAATTTATTTTAATACCAAATTCCATGCTTTCACATTACCTATATGTACCTCGGAGGTAAACGGCATTATCACTTTCTTGTTAAACTCGTGCTGAGAAAAAAGTTTTGTAGATTTGAGCACGCTCTTCTTGTGCCAATATTGTATTAAAAATTAGATTGGAACCTAACATTGAAAACCTTTTGCTAGATTCAAGGCATATTTTAGTTTTTCAAATATCATGCTACTCACAAAGGCAATCCGCCATTGAAACATTAATTAGCGTTTGTTTTAAAGATATTCACTTAGCAAGGATAAATTTCCTTAGACTGCGAATGATTCATAAACACAGCTTATGTACTGATTGATTTGTAATGTTATAATTTTGAAAAAAAAAAAAAAAAGTTTCTAATTCATTATTGTGCTAGTTTAAAACCAAGCACAACATCTCAGAACTGCTGTTATTCCGGTTGCCTATTGTAATTACGCCAGCCTGAAGTTAGTCCGACAACAATGTTTTCATTTTCTGGGCTAAACATAGCGTACACAAAATATGATATAGTGTACACAAATTGAAACAAATCATGCACTAAAGCTTGGAGTGGTTTTCAGTTCTATTCCTCGTTGCAGTTGGGTCAGCGTGAAGTTACATTATGTACTTTTTTCCGATTATGAGGGCTAAGCTTACAGTGCACAAAATATGTGACACTGTGAACAAATTACTACACAAGATGCAGTTAATTCTGCATTGTTACGGTTGGGCATTATTATGTTGCTTCTTACGGTTGGGCCAGCGTGAAGGGCCAGACTTTATTGTTTCGATTAATGGGCTAAACACACTGTGCAAAAAATATGGAATAGTTGAGCAAATTAACACAAAATATGCACAAAATCCTGGAATGGTTTATATTCCGATAGCTTGATGTGGTTGCGCCAGGGTAATGTTGAAGCGACCACATTATTCTATTCCTGGGCGAAACCCAACCTTATTTTTTCGATTTCTTAGCTAAACTGAGCGTGCACAAAATGTGGGGTACTGCACACAAATTAGCAAAAACGCTCTAAATATTGGAGTGAACCAGCCACATTGTTTTTGATTTCTCGGCTACACCCAACCCTATTGTATTCAATTTCTGGGCTAAACCGAGCTAGCACAAAATATGGGATAGTGTTAACAAATTAGCACAAATTATTCACTAAATACTGGAGTGGTTTTTATTCCGATAGCTTCATATACTTGGGCTAGCGTGAAGTTGGCTCAACCAAACTGTTTACGATTTCTGGGCTAAACCGAGCGTGCACAAAGTATGTTATACTGTGCAAAATTAGTACAAACTATGCACAAAACCTGGGAGTGGTTTTCATTCCGATAGCTTAATGTGGTTGGGCCTACGTGAAGTTGTGTAACCATTTTTTTTTCGATTTCTGGGCTAAATCGGGTGTGAAAAAGTTAGCACAAAATATGCACATAATCCTGGTGTGGTTTTTATTCCGATAAATTGTTGTGGTTTGGCCCAACCACATTTTTTTCGGTTTCTGATCTAAACCGAGTGTGCACAAAATATGGGATAGTGTGCACAACTTAGTACCAAATATGAACAAAATTCTGGAGAGTGGATTTTATTTAGATAGCTTGATATGGTTGGGCCAGCGTGGAGTTGGCCCAACCAAATTGTTTTTGTTTTCTGGGCTAAACCAAGCGTGCACAAAATATATGATAGTGTGCACAAATTAGTACAAATTATGCACAACATCCTGGTGTGTTTTTTTATTCCGATTGCTTGTTGTGGATGGGTCATCGTGATGTTGAACCAACCATATTTTCCCGCTTTGTTGGCTACACAGAGAGTGCACAAAATACGGGATAGTGTGCACAAATTAACACAAAATATGCACTAAATCCTGGAGTGGCTTTTGTTCCGATAGCTTGTTGTGGTTAGGCAGCATGAAGTTGGCCCAACCTCGTTGTTTTCGGTTTCCGGGATAAACCCAACCCCATTGTTTTCTATTTCTAGGCTAAACTGATCGTGCACAAAATATGTGATAGTGCGCACAAATTAGAACAAAATATGCACTAAATCCGGGAGTGGTTTTATTTCGATAGCTTGATGTAGTTGGGCCAGCGTAATGTTAGCCCAACCACATCTTTTTCGATTTCTGGTTTAAACCCAACCACATTCTTCTATTTATGGAATAAACCGAGTGTGTACAAAATATGGATTGGTTTACAAAAAATTAGCACAAAATATACGTTAAATCCTGGAGTGTTTTTTATTCCGATAGCTTGATGTGGCTCGACCAGCGTGAAGTTGGCCCAACCACATCTTTCTCGATTTCTGGGCTAAACCGAGCGTCCACAAAATATGGGAAAGTGTGCACAAAGTATGCACTAAATCCGGGACTGGTTTTTATTCCGATATCTTGATGTGGTTCGTCCAGGGCGATGTTGAACCAACCACATTGTTTTGTTTCTGGGCTAAACCCAACCATATTTTTCGATTTCTTGGTTAAATCGAGTGTGCGCAAAATATGGAATAGTGTGCACAAATTAGAACAAAATATGCGTTAAATCCTGGAGTTGTTTGTATTCCGATAGCTTGATATTGTTGGGCAAGCGTGAAATTGGCTAACTACCTTTTCGATTTCTGGACTAATCCGAGTGTGCACAAAATATGGGATAGTGTGCACAAATTAGCACAAAATCCTGGAGTGGCTTTTATTCCGATAGCTTGATATGGTTGGGCAAGCGTGAAATTGGCCAACTACCTTTTCGATTTCTGGGCTAAACCGATCTTGCACAAAATATGTTATAGTGTGCACAAATTAGCCAGAAATATGCACAAAATCCTGGAGCGTTTTTTATTCCTATAGCTTGTTGGTCAGGGTGAAGTACTCAACCACTTTTTTTATTTCTGGGATAAACCGAGCGTACACAATATAAGGTATAGCGTGTACAAACTAGCCCAAAGTATGTACAAAATACTTGAGTGGTTTTTATTCCGATAGTGTAATGTGGTTGGGGCTGAGTGAAGCTGGGCCAACCAATATGTTTCGATTTCTGGGCTAAACCGGATTTGCACAAAATATGGGATAGTGTGCAAAAATTAGCACAAAATATGCACAAAATCCTGGAGTGGCTTTTATTCTGATAATTTTTTGTGGTTAGGCCAGCATGAAGTTGCCCAACCACATTGTTTTCGATTTCTGCTCTAAACCGAGCGTTCACAAAATATGGGATTGTGTGCACGAATTAGCACAAAATCCTTGTGGTTTTGGTCATAAAAGGTTTATGTGCTAAGGCCAACTTCACATACCTGGCAAATCCTGTACCACGAAAATGTTTGTGTTTACTCATTTTGGGAGGAAATAATAAAACTTCTTTCCAAAACAACATTTTTACACTGCTGATGTATACTAGACTGTTTATTACGTTTCTACTTTAGACTGAAGTATAATAAGGTTTCTGTTTATTACACAAAAATAAATACTATCGTCATCTGAATGCTTTCCTTTTCACTGGCACTACTGGAACACACATGTTACATAAACAACATCATACGTGCATAGAAAGCAAGACGGTCAAATACACACATTCGCTTCTTAAAAGTCTCTCGAAACAAAATAATAAAATGGCGACAACAACTGGGTGTTGCGAGATCTCTGAATTTAAATTCCCATGGTACTGCTAAAAAGTTCCTTGAGTATTGTCAGATACTGAGAGCTAGTAAAAATTTTAAATTTTAGAGTAAAAATTTTATATTTTATTGAAAACTAACCTATCTTCATTTTACCTGACAACGAGATATCAAAAATGTTTAATAGCTTTTAAAAAATATTTTGTTATGTTTAGATGTTAAAAAATCATTGAAATCGAATATGCAAATTATGAAGTCAATGTGATCTAGCCCGTCCGCTATCTTTAATGACTTCCCAAGGTAATCCCGACGACAACAGTTAGTTTTACATTGATTACAGTGCGATTAAGAAGAATCAAACGAGAAACTGCGTCCGGAAGATTCCCCTTACTCATGCACCTGCAGTTGCTCTAATTGTTGTTTTTACTATTAAAAGTGGTAATGGAAGACAATAACAATGAAATTCATGTTACCTACGTTATCCAGAAGTGATATTTTAAACAAAAGTATTCTATCTTTAAACTGGATTGGAAGTGAGCTGTCTCAATATTTATCTAAGTAAGCTTTTAGTGTGTAAGCTTCTGATTAGTATGGTTATTTAATTAGGTATTAACGTAAATTCTAAACATTGTTTGAAAACCTTAAAATATTACACATACCCTCAAGACGAATAAATTCGAACATACTTCTGTATGTTTCAATCTAAAAATTTAATATTTTTCTTTCTGAAGTTTTTCCGCTCCTAATGTCCTCATCGCCTTCTGTATTCAGAAGCCGATACACATAGAAGTTGAAATATTATCGTCAGACCCGAGAAAGATAAAAAAGTGAAATACGGGTGGAGTTAAAAACAGAAATTGAAACAAATTTAATTTATGGAATACACTACTCAAAATTCTGTTCAATGTGATTTGCATATTAATAAAAAGCAGGGGCAAAATACTCATTGATAGTATCATATTTAAATTTCATATAGCGAAAAGTGCTCTAAGTATGAACCTTCGAAATGATCTAAATGAAAAGCGCATTCTATGATATTTAATTGAGCTGCATCGTAATGATCATTTTCAACTGTGGTATTTTTATAGTAGTGTTTCTTTAATAACCTAACAGTTTATCCACATTCATATTTTAATATTTTAAAATCCAACAAATAAACCAATTAGATAATAAACAAGTAAAAGGCAAGGGAAAGCTTATGTGCTAAACGAACAAACATACATATTATATGCACTCAGTTCATCAATGTGACATTCCTCACCTACAGAAGGACACATTTATCTTCAGAAATCACTGCCAGTTTACAGGGAGGAGCCTAATTTTAAGACCCGTGGTCTGATAGGTAAGATTTTTCTTATAGAACCGCTTGTATTGACGTTATTAAAAAAAAAAGAGTTCCTAATTCCTTTTAATGACTTTCTTCACTTCAGAAAACCAATATCTGCTGTGTTATGTATTATTTTGCACGATAGGAATGAATTTATACAAGTTAAGCAATTTGTAAAAAATGTATCAAATAGGTTCCGTGTGGCCAAGTTAATAACGCTCATGGTTTCTGTGCGAGCGAACCGGCATTGATTCTCCGTGTGGACTCCATTGAACACGATGGAGTCCACACGGAAAGACGACTAAGATTTTGCCTTTTGCAGCCAATTTTGGAATTACATGAGCTAATTTCCAACATACGAGATAATAATCTTCAGAAAAACATATGTTAAGGATAACTGACAATTAAATCGATATAACGAAATCGGGTTGCACTAAAAATGTGTGTTATTATTATCAGAGACAGAGAGAGAAAGAGCAAAAAAACATGCACTTCCTCAGGAGTGATTGATACATTTGAAAGAGTGAAAGAAGAGACCGTTTGAAAATGAGAGGGAACGAAAATGCATGAAAAATTACTGCAAAAGAAATCATTAAACAGTTAAGTCCATTTGTCACCCCCCAGCTTTTGCCATTTCGTTATGTATAATGCAAGCAATGCAAGAGCTCTTTGCCCTAGATTTAATCAGCGAACAAGACCTTCTAGAATTTGTAATTGTTTCCTCGGTTATTGAACGGAAATACGAGTATACCAACGGTTTACTAGTTTTAGAATATTTTAAAAGATGATGATTAGTAGAAATAAATCAGTTCAAAGGTTTAAAACATTTTTATGTATCTATGCTCTTCCTTAGTTGTTTTTAACACAGGAATTCTGATAATTACGGCCATACATACTTTAACTTATATTTCGATGTGTGATTACTATTTGATGGGTGCCAGAAAATGTGACGTGCCAACACATATCCCAATATTCACGGCTGATGTCTAGCTTTGGACATATTGTTTCTATTTGATCCTTCCTTCAACGAGCGGATCGAACTAGTAGATCGAAATGTTTTGATATCAACAAGGCAAGATTGCAACTTCTTGCAAAAATAAATAATGTAGAACTTATTCCACCAACACAGGTAGCCCTTGAGCAACACATGAAATGATCCGTGTTTCAAGGATGCCATGTGTGGGGCCAGTTTATGATTCCAAGGCTACAACTATCCCCACTGTCAAACTGGGGCTGGAAGAAAAATAGCGATGGAACATTTGAATCAGTTTGGCCTACTTTACCTGAGGCATCAAAAGCTTGCCATGAGCTGGTTTAAAGCAAATGCGAGAAAGATTGTATGAAGCGGTGCTCTTGCAAGAAAGCTCATTTACCATGCAGTGTATTATGTGTATGTGAGGGAGGGTGTAACCAACATTGATAAAACTGCAATGAAACTAAACATTTTGGCACATTTACTACATTATATAAAAGAAATACTTTCTTATAATTGTTCTACAACTTACAAGTCTTCTTTATAAAAAAAAATACTTGAAAACGTGCATAATTTAATTATTGAGAAAGCTGTACATTTTGTACAACTAACTATACTATATTGTTTTCTTATTCTGTTGTTCTGCACAAACTCTGTCAACGTTGGGGTCATTCATGACTTGTGAATCTTGCCCATGACTTTTAAACGTATGGAAACTGCTTCTCGTGTCACATTTAATTGATCCGCGAGTTGTTGTTGCATTTGAGCGTCATCATCATCCAACAAAGTTTGCAATTCCCTGTCTGCAAACTTTTTCGGTGGTCTTCCACGTTCTTAGTTTCTCACGTCAAAATCACCACTTTTGAATTTTGTAAACCACACATAGCACTGCGGCTTACCAAGAGCATGATCACTGTAAGCTTCGACAAGCATGCGATGCGATTCTGCAGCAGTTTTCTTCAAATGGTTACAAAAAATCAATGCTGTCCGTACATCGTAGTTTGTAGGTACAAATAGCGTCATGTTCAACGCTATTAAACACTACACTATAACATGAAACTTGTCTGGTTGTGAGTTGCAAATCGTTATTAGCAGTCAAAACAAGCAAGTGGCGCCAAGGACGCAGTTTTACGGTAACCACAGTGACAGCTAACGCCGTCTATGTACAAACTGCGGTTTCATATTTACAGTACACACCTGGTATCTTTCAAATTTGATACCTTACACCCCCCACTTTAATCAAGTCTGGTCATTCATAAAAACATTTATGAATTAATGCCCGCCATCCTGAACTTTTATGATTCTTGGGTATATTTAGCCTAAAAGTAGTTACAATGTTCAGAGGATGTCAGATTTGTGTTTGATACCGTAAATCACATTTAAAATCTTAAAATCACTCAATTACTAGAATCAATAATTATGAAATCTTGGGACGCCATTTTGAATTTGCAGGACTCCTACATCAATTTCAAAGTCCTTCAATATCTTAAAATGACCTTACAAGTATACCAAATTTCACGCTTTTATGAAAAAGTGCACAAGTTTTCACCTAACTAGCCCCAGTATAAGGTTTTAGGCATATTATAATATTTAATTAATTACCGTTCCAACGACGACGATGACGAGACTCATTCCTTGAAAGTTATTTTCGCGCATCATGATAAAATGAATTAGCTTTTATCGGCTTGTCCCATAAGTATTGTCGTATGTGCAATGACCGCTGCAATGATGCAATCTGACGACCAAATGGTGAAGTAGGGGCACGTGCTATAGCTTAGTCATATAAGGAACTTGATTGTGCACTAGTGTGTAGCACCAGAACGGTCAACTCCATGTTTTGGAAGTCTGGCTTGAGCTTGATATTGGCAATGTCGGAGGATCACATACGACATGTAATGATTGATGAATTTCCCCGGGGACATCCAGCCAGCGCAGCGGCAAGAAACATCAATGTCGTATATGGTTAGGGTGCTGTGGGTGTGCGAAAGTGCCAGAAGTGGTTCCAGAGGTATCGGTCTGGGAAAACGAGCCTCACCGATAACCCACGAGAAGGGAGATCTGTGCAGCTGGAGAACAATCCACGGTGATAACGAGCACCCACACACTGCAAATAACGAGGAATCACGTGATTACATTATTGTGTACAAAATTAACAGAAAATACAATTCACATTTCATTTTCATTTTCAAGTGGCAAAACAGCACTATGGGATTCTTTGAAATCATGAACTAAAATTTATAATTAGATCTCCCATTTACTTCCTTTAATAATCTAAAACACTCTCCGTGGCTTGAAGATCCGAATAGTTATTAAATTTGCATTAGAAAACTCTCATTCTTGCTATAAAATGCGAAATTAAAATAATTAGAAAGTAGCAAACGATGCCGTTACGGGAGCGGCATTAAAATTCTTTCTGAGTTAGTATTGTTAAGTAGCTGTAAATCTGTGGTGTGGGGAAAGACTAGAATAATAAAAAACAAGTGTTTGTTGCGTAATAAAACATCCTCTAGAAATTTTGAGAAATCAATTGATGCAATTGTATATGACAGATAGGCTTATGTTTTAGGTTTACACTTTATTTGTAAAGAAAAAAGTATTTTTTAGAATTAATTTAACGGCTAATAAAAAGGCCACAAATGGCAAAAAACTTTTAATAAAAGCAGCTATATTTAAGGCTATAAGCATTTCGTAGATTTTTATGGCTAAATGCCTCTCGGACTTTTCTAGATTTAGCCAAAAATAGGCCAATTGGCATCACTGTTTATGAAGTGTAAATACTTATTGAGAAATCGGGATTACTGTATAACAGAAATAACTTAATCGAATGTGAAAAACTGGGTTGAATTACATTGCAGAAGTTAAATGTCCATACGATGTTTTTATATGAAAGCAACCATTTGAGTGTCTTTTCCGGATATCATTTGCCATCTGGTAATGTATGGTTTATATTGCATATATGCAATCTATGGAAGTGACATTCGATTCTCATAATAAACGATAACTATTTACAATTTCCTTATTTTGATTAATTTTCAGTATGTTTCGTTATAAGACAGTAAACTCCCGGCTGCACTTTCGATATTTCCCCAATATTAATAATTAGACAATTTGGCGATCTAGGCTGTGTTGATGCGAACCCATTGGAAAGATTATTTGATCAAAAACAAATTAGACACAGTTTGATTTTACTATGGATTACATAACATTACATGTAGCAAGAAAATTTAGTAAAATAAAAAGGAACAATTGTTGGTCAATTCAATCAAATTCATTACATATATCTAGCACTGAGCCCTGCTTGCACACGATAAAAGTAAATTCCATCAGATATGGGCAGAGATTGATACGAGAGCGGCTGCAAGTAAAATGCCAATAGATTTGTTTAATAAAATAAAGAGTCATGAACAAGTAATAACAATTGAAACAAAACTGTTTGCTGCTATTGGAAATAAAACGATTATGCTTGGTGTGGTAAATATAAATATAGAAGTGGCAGAAAAGTAACAACTATGAATTTTTATATAGTGGTTCCTGTAAAACATCCTTTAATTGGTAGGGATCTCATAAATAAGTTATAGCCAAATTGGAAGCAGTTTTTCAAGGCTGAATGCATAAATGGTACGAGTAACGGTGACATTGAAATAAAATTTAGTACTGATGAAATTCCAGATGTGATTTAAAAGAATCGTATTCTAACTGAGTACGTTGATGTTTTCAACGACAGAATAATTAAGCCAATTAAGTGTTGTAAAGTAACAATACCAATTAAAAATGATACTATTCCATTTTTTTTGCAAACATTATAATGTACCATATAATTAAATGGATAAAGTGGAAGCAGCTTTGCAAAAATTACAAAATCAAGGAATTATTTCACCCGTTTCATATGCGGAATAGGCCACACCCATAGTGGTTGTGCCGAAAAACAGCAGGTGAAATTCGACTCTGTGAAAATTTCAAATAAAGTGTTAACACGGTTTTGCAAAATATTGGAACATTGCAAAGTATTGGAACGTATCTACTCTCTACATTGGACGACTTAATAACCAAATTACAAGGTTCGGAAACCTTTGTTATTCTGGGCTTAAATAAGGCCTATCTGCAGTTTCGAAAATTATCGTTTAGCGTTTGGATTAACATGTTCTCCTTTCATATTTGAAAAAATTATGGATAACACACTATCACAATTTCCTTTCGCACAAGAATATCTAGACGATGTGCTCATCTGTGGGAAAGGAATTAATGAAAGGACATGCTTGGTATTGAATGCATTTTGTGAGCTAAATATAAAAATTAAGCAATCTAAGTGTCAATTCTTTAGTAAGGAGGTGGAGTACTTAGGACATACACTTACAACAGAGGGTTATAAACTTACTGATAAAACATCATAATGCTATTGTTAATTGTTCTGAAAAAAGGAATACACACCAACTGAAATCTTTTTTGGTATGCTTATTATTTTTCAAAAGCATGTTCGAAAGTTAACCCCTCAAAACTATCATTTAAACAAATTGTTGCAAAACAATCACACATGGGAGTGGAACTCAGTTCAGAAGAGTTTGTTATAGCTATGAAGTTAATAAAAGAATGTAAATGTCTCCATATTTTTTATCCTTCAAAAGACAAGGTATTAATAACGGATGCGAGTCCGTACGTGTTAGAAGTACAATTGTGCAATAGAACAAAAGAAGGGAAACTACAAACTGTGGTATGTGCATTCACTATGTTGTCACCATCTCAGGCCAATTATAGTCAATATAAAAGAGGCGCTTTGTTTAGTTTGGGGAGTAAAAATTCTATAAATATCTGTTTGGTAGACAATTCGAAATATACAGCTGTCAAACTTATATTTGGAGAAAATAATTATCAGTTTCTACCTATCCTCGCTTACCACCTTGGGCAGTATTACTCTCCGGATATAATTACATCATAGACTACAATATAGTAAGCAGGTGGTGGATTTCCTATCTCGATTACCTATAGGAGAGACAACTGGGGATGCGAAACAAACGCAGTGTTATAGCATACATTTTAATGACAAGTCCTCAATTGTAAAAGAGTTTGCTAAAGAGACTCAACGAGATCATATATTACATCAAGTATTTAAATAGGTTAAAGATGGTTGGCCAAATACTATACCAAAAAACAACCAACAACGACGTAATCGGGATTTCTTTTGAAGATAGGAATTATTAACAACTCAAAATGATTGTTTGCTGTTTGGTCAGCGTCTGATAATTCCACCCAAGTACAGACGACAAATATGAATAGGTCTGCACCAATAACATCTAGGTGTTGATCGAATGAAAGCCATTATGCGTGCCTATTACTGGTGGCCTGGTATAGATCTGGAATTACAAGCTCTTGTCAATAGTTATGTTCCATGTCAGATGAGCAAGACAAACAATCTACGATGGTACAATAGTTTGGTGATATCTGCTAGGACATGGGACCGGATACATAGACTTTTTTCAGTAAGAAATTTTTGTTATGTGTGGATAACTACTCGAGGTGGTTGGAAATACGTCACATGAAACGCTGTAAGCTAATGAAACTTTTGCTATGTTAGAATCTTTTATGAATGTTATTGGACTACCGTTATTGGACTACCTTGGCATTCCCAGAGCAACAGTCTCGCGGAAAGGCATGTGAAGGATGCCAAAGCGATGTTAAGACGTATAGCTAGAGAATAAGTTAACCCAGACTGGGGGCAGATTATTAAAAAAAATACAGTCAAATATAAGATTCGACAATACTCAGTTTGGGCAATAAATCCCTGGCAGGGGTTATGTTGAGTTACAAACCAAAAACATATCATAATGTTTTGTATCAACAGATAACCTCTAAAAGAACCTTTAATAAGTTAGAGGATCAAAAATGTAATCGAGCTCAAGTTGGTGATTATGTGTGGATAGGAAATCAATATAATCGGAATACTCGATTGATCAAAACCAAAGTATGTAAAACCTTAGGTAAGAGAATGCTAATAGTAAATGTATACGGTAAAATGCAGAAAGTACATTGGTGTCAATGTAGAAAATGTGTACCCTCAAATATGGAGGAAACTGAGGAATCAACTTTTTATTGGTGGAAAGAAGAAGAACCAGAACGAAACAAAATGACTGCAGAAAATATAACATCTCGTCATTCATCAAGGATATGTCTCCCTAGGAAACATTTTCAATGCGAAAGATATTTATGTTATTACAGAAGATATTAACTGCTCTAAAGTAGATCCTACTAATGTTGAGACAACTGTTTATCAATTCAAGTAAAACCAAAATTAAACTCCAAAGAGAAACTTTCTTTTGAACAGGAATCTTATCACTCATCTTTGGGAAGGGCGTAAACCATAGTGCTGTGCCCGCCCATAAAATTCATTTTATCTGTTATGTTTATCTTATCAATCATCCGAAAATTTTGTTGGCACTGTCGAAAAATAAACTAATGAATTTGAAGTGAGCTTCAATGATAACTTGCCATTTCAATCAAAGGAAGAAGATAAAGAAATAGTAAAAATAAATGAGAACGGAGTGAATGATCTTGTGATAGTGATTTTTCAACTGAACTAAAGTTAGAGGAATCGGAATCGTTTACGAAAGAAACTATGGATCACGAGAAAGAGAAGTCTAAGTTGGTACAAACAGTGAACCGAATTAATTTTGAACACTCAGAAATCGAGAAGACAGATAAGATAAAATTAATTGTATGGGCGGTAGCTGCGCTATGACTTACGCCTGCCTCGACAGAAATCGAAAACTTTTGGTAAAAGCTTATAGGAAAAGACTAAATTTCCATCGCAGATACAATCAATGATAGGAGAGTATTGTAAAACTTGATAAACAGAATGCTGTTTATATATTGAAGAAGTTATATTTTATGCAAACTAATTAAGTGTGGTTTAGGTTTGTTGTGTTTTACAGGTTATGAATGTTTTTTTAAATTCGAAAACTTGGTTTGCTGTAATGCTATATGATACTGTTGTTGTGAACCTACTGAATTGATTTTAATTCCATGAGATGTATTTTGATGATAATGGAACAGTTACAATTTAGAGAATATTTTCTAATTTTATATTATTGCTCAGGTAAGACATTGCTCAGGAATGTGTTACCTAAGAAGTGAAGGTGAAATTGATAAAATTTGAAATAATTAAATAATTTATTAACACAATGAGAAAACAATATTTCATGAAAGAATGAACTATTTTTCAAGCAAAAAGCTAAATTTACATTTATGTATTGTTTTCTAGTTGTTGATATTGTTTCACTCTATATATCTGTTTCGAAGACACGTTTCAATTTATGAAGTGTAAATACTTATTGAGAAATCGGGATTTCTGTTTAACAGAAATAACTGGATCAAATGTGAAATGCTAGGTTGAATTACATTGCAGAAGTTAAATGTCCATACAATGTATTTATATGAAAGCAACCATTTGAATGTCTTTGAACGGATATAATTTCTAACCATTTGGATGGATATAATTTGCCATCAGGTAATGTATGATTTTAATTACATATATGCAATCTATGGAAGTGATATCCGATTCTCATAATAAATGGTAACTATTGACAATTTACTTATTTTGATTAATTTTCAGTATGTTTTGTTATAAGACAGTAAACTCCCGGCTACACTTTCGGTATTTCCCCAATATTAAAAATTAGACAATAGTATTTCAAAGCCTAGGTGAAAACTACTAAAAGGATACTCCTACAACAACTACCAGTAATGAAAAATAACATTGAGTTAAGCTGGTTTAATACCATTCAACTCTTAACTAAAGAACAAATCTTGCAGCCATGAAGAGACAGAAAAATATAACGGAAACGGCCACAGTACTTATCCCTCTGTCTTCCACGATGAGAAGGCAGATTTACTGTCTACAAGAATAGGTGCTGAAAACAGATTTTCCATCCTAATTAGAATTGCAATAGCAAGTAGATAACGAACAAACAGAAATGCAGTGCTCAACATTACTAATTCTAGTAGGAGGTAATAACTTCAACACGAATTATTTCTGTGTTAGAGATAGTTCCAGAACTAAGTTATCCTCAGAATTACAGTGGTGAGTGATATTTTGAAGGTGGGCCACCTGGTTTTAATGAATTTTATGGGGCAGATTATCTGCAACATTAACCAGTTGAACCTCTAACACATATAGCGTACACTAAGACCTCCTGTTCTAGAAGAGTTGGTCTCTTACTTCGAATCAGTAGTTGGAAGTAGGCATAACCTCAATATCTGCTGTTCCCTGAGGTGTTTCGTTTACTACACAGTATAATTTATCATCTTCCGCTCCGAGTTTTTGAAAAATGGCATGAACAGATATGCAATAGCATTCCTTAATAAAAATAGTATCATTAAACAACCGTGAATATGGAAATCAGAATAGAAGAAAAAATATACCCAGGGATAGTATATTCTATATCATCAAAAGATATTGGAATCGAATTATGGTTTGCCTCACTCTCAAGACATTTCATGAGGCAAATGTGGTGTGGTATCCAGGGCGTTATTTATATGGAGAAAAGGAGAATTTCCCTGGCACCTCGTGTGTTTGCCTTGGTACCACACATACCTGTTTTCTTGTAGGGAGGAAATACCAGTGTATTTATCTTTCGTACTCTAATAGGTGAGAGATGCTTTGCCCTTTATTTTACCCTATCTGTTTCGTTGACAAATAACACCCTTCCTAGTACTTTGAGTAAGAATCAGAACTGCTTCCCTTCTTCTTCGTCCAAAAGAAAGTAAGAAATTATTGATGAGACAGCCTGAAGATTTGAGTTGCTATTCCTAGGTATCATAAAAATAATGTCTATTTTGCTCACGCTTATTGCCACGAATAATGCAAAAAATGAACTAATAAGAATAAAACGTAAAAGCAAGAACAAGTATTGACAATATTTTTATAAGTCCATGAACTTCGACGAGTGGGTTAAAACAATCTATAAGTTCAACAGTTACCAGGTGATAACACAGGTTCACCTCCCACCATATTATTTGCCTCATGACCAGTCTGCTTTCGACTTCACTTCTGCACACACCTGCTCCTGTGCAAGTAACACCCCACCACCATCAAGCAAATTTTGTGAATTAAACGAAATGTTATGAATTTTAAATATTATTTTATTGTCCTACGTAAGTTATATTCTTTTTTACCTTATTTCATAAAGCAGTAATGTTTCAATAAAGCCTCATTAAGAACAAACTTCAATTGGCATCTGAATGATTAAACGTCGAACGAGAACAAATACACAAAATGCAATCAATCTAGCAGATGGAACAGAAAATATAAAATATTGTATTATTAAAAGATAGTTTTTAGATATTTTCCTACCAAGCTTGTAAACAAAATGCCAATACTATACACTCAATTGTGAATCAACTGAAATATTACATGAATGCACAACATGAACGACGTCCAACAAGTGTTATATTTCATTTCTTTCAATCTCCTTACGGAATGACTTCAAGATTTGTATCTGAAATAAGATGACTACTTATTAATAACAACATCATGTTCTTGAGCACGATATATATATATATATATATATATATATATATATATATAT
>JAGDQP010002075.1:26883-48717 GCA_022664845.1 Lepisma saccharinum | reverse complement strand
TGAAATGGAGGCAACTTCCGATTTTTTTCTCTACATCAAGCCTCTGTAGGTACAGATACGATTGATATTAAAGAGTGAAAAGTATGTGACTGGGCGGGGGATCGAACCCGGGACCTTTGGGTTACCGTCCCAGCAGTTGATAGCGCATTGGGACGGTAACCCAAAGGTCCCGGGCTCGATCCCCGGTCCGGTCACATACTTTTCACTCTTTAATATCATAAGGATTTGCTTTATATTTTATATAACTATTTAATAAAATGTAGCTGACTTGCTTAGCTTTAAGTTTCAATTAAGAATCAGACCTCGTGGGCTAGTAGGGAATGCTTCTCGAATCACCAATGAGAACAAAGTATTGAGCATTTTAAAGGGTTACCTCAGTCTCACCAGGTGGATGCTGGGATGGTATGTAGACTATATGCCCTGGATGTAAATTTAAACATCATTTTCCCTAGGAGATTTACCTATTTTACAAAAATAAATGTTCATAGCTCTTCTCTCAAACACTAACATTTCAATTTACCTGGTGCTGAAATATCTCAGAAAAAGTATGTAAAAGATATTTGGAAGGAAGTCTTTGTTGCTAATTTCTATAAAGCAGGTCTCAAGTGTGACAACAAATTATCGTCCAATATACTATATTCTTACCATTTTCCAGTTTTCTAAATCTATTTTCTATAATCATCTTATGACTTATACTCATCGTCGTACGTTTCATCTTTTCAAGATAGTTTCATTAAAGGAAGATTGGTTTTCTCTAACTTGTCAAAATGCTCCAAAGATATCGCAGTTGTACTGAAGAAGGCTATAGGTGTCATCTAAAAAGATTCTAGCAAAGCTTAATCGTCGTTGTCTTCTTACTAAGCTACTTTATTGAGAATTATCTAGGAGACTGTATCGGCCCTTATGAAAAGTTTCTTAAGGAGTTGCGAGCAGTCTGCTATTTTGTATGGTAGGAAATCTTCGCAAAAGTTAGTTGACTCGAATATTTATTAGAGGTGTTATTAGGTCCTGTTTTATTGGTAAACTTTATTAATTACCTGTCAGGTGATGTAACTAGTTCTTCAGTATTGATGTCTGAATATGATGTTTAAGTTTACATTATCAACGATCAAGACTGTCTTTTGCTCCAACAATACTTGAATGACTCTGATGATAATGCACTTGAATACACCTCAAACTTCATGTGAAACTCAATGTCAATAAATGCGTTATAATTACTTTTACCTTATGGATCCCATCCACGTTTCCCTCTATGTGAATATTTCATTTGCAGTCTACCTTCTTGGAAATCAAAGAGGTTTTGTTATTTAAGGTTCCAGGATGTTGGGTTTCATTCGATGAAACTCTTTGTTTCATCCTTTTGGTACTATAATGCTTCTTTGCTGTATGTTGGTTAGACCTACTCTTGAATATTTTAGCTCCGTTTGGAATCCTTTCAGTGTAGAAAAACCTGATCAAATGTAAAGGTTCCAGATGTTTTTCGGTAACATGGTTGGGGTGTAAAGACAGCCTGAAACATCATAGATTTGTGTACATGCATTTCTCAGCCAATTTTGGAGCTACGTATTTGGACTCAAGGAAAGTAATTAGTGATTTTCTTTCATTTCTGAGTAACTTTATTAAATATGAAATACGGTGTTCAAATTCATAAAAAATATACAATTGAAAGTTCTCAGACTATGATTTCTATTCTACCAACTTGCCTCCAGAGTTGACGAACGCAAATTCTCGATTTGTGGGAAAATACAGCAGTCGTAAAATAGCCTATGCAAAGTTGCTGACCTTGATATATTTCCTTTACTCTAGTCAGATCATAAGAGGAACATTGTGTTCTGATATACGATCATTATTTCTTGTTAAAATCTTTTATCTTATTGTACTACTTTGTGTATGTGTAATATGATTTATGTTTAATTTGTTTGTTATGTCTAGTGTTTTTGAGATATTATACGAGTATTTTGTACTAGGTAAAGCAAATATAAACGATAATATCATGATTTCCTAGATTCCAAAGTGATATTTTCCAATTTCCTATTGTTATTAAGTTCATCTATCATTAGTAATATTCTTCAGAGGTTTAAGCCAAGTTGTCACCTTAGAAAATATCAAAATAAAAAGATGTACAATTAAATTGTAATCTAGTTCAATCTAAAGATTTGCAGTAATATAATAAAGTTTCTCTGGTACGTTTTATTATGTGGGTTAAAAGGATTCTTTTTTCCTTTATACAGAAGTAATTATTTTGTACAACAAGAATCATACCTTGTATTTGTCAATTCTTCCATATCAGACACGCATTTTATCTCCATATTGATTATATTCAATATGATTGTTTCCTATTTATATATTACATAAGCACAATTGATTTTCCTCATATATTGTGCAATATTACCTGTGATTAAAGACTTTCATAGTTTTATACTATTTCAAACATATTGTAAAGTTTCAGTCATCCTTATCTAAATCGGAATCTTTTATCTTAACTTTGATACACAAGTAAATCCAGTTATTACACCACATGAGCTAAGATTCCATTTTCCATATCCAATCTAGAAAAAAAACATGACAATATATCAATAAAGAGAACAGTGGATGTCAACGATTTTAAACATAATATTTAAACCATCTATTTTTAACTAAAACTTTCTAAGTTTTACATTCAATTTACTCATTTCATAATATCCACTTTCGCTCTAAAAATAAAACAAGTCAGTACAAGCTCTTTTTCTTTGTACCCATTAAAGTATATCAGTTCCGAGTTCCATTGACTCACTAACTTCATTTCGTTTAAAGTTTAACTCAATTTAACTTACCTATAACATTAGTTCATATTATTCACCTCTAGTGTACATGTTCAAACAACTTCTCAAAGTTCTCTTCGTTAAATATTTTACACTTCTAATTCCACAAAGCAGTTCATTTCCTGGAATTCACAAATTTTCTGTTTCACCATAAACGTTTATTATAAAATATCACACTTAGTACATCTTTTGCGATGAACATGCAATTATCATGTCTACATAGGGCATTAACTAAGCAATGTCCCAGTTTCTTCAACTCGGAAGGTTTACTTTAAAATATCTTTCCAAAACATAATTAGTTTCATTTGCAGTAAGATCTTCAATTTTTTCCCTTACTTACTGTCATATCTAAGATTTCCTCGTGATCTTTTTCTTCCATATTACTTTCTTCCTCTTTACTCTCCTCCTCGTTGAGAGAAATTTTATCATTATCTGAGGACCACAGATCATCTTGGAATCCATCCATAAATTTAGGTTTGTTTTCTTCATTTAATACTTCATATTCTTCTTTACGTAATTTGTCATTTTTATTAAGACTTGGTTTAGTCGGGTTACAAACACTAGTAACATTAATACCGAGTGAAATCACATGATTAAGTTCTTTTTTAATGTCATTGGATGTATGTTGTCCTAATTCATAGGTATTACTGACATTTATTTATTTATTACTGACATGACAATATATCAATAAAGATAACAGTGGATGTCAACAGTTTTAAACATAATATTTAGACTATTTATTTTTAACTCAAACTTTCTAAGTTTTTCATTCAATTTACCCATTTCATAATATCACAAAGAACATTCCAAAAATAACTATAAATCACAGGATAGGTCACGAGCTTCTTCCAGTCCTAAATGTAAATTGAAAATCAAGAGTTATTGAATGATTAATAGACAATTATTGGGCATTATCTTGTTCACAATATTTGAATAAGTATTTAGTCATTTGCAACTAATTTTCTGACCTCGGCTCCAGACGGAAGGACTGGTTTATGGATGCAAGATCCCGCGTTTGTATCCTAGATGAGAGTACTGTTCTTTCCCTTCCAGTGGTTTTGTCCCTAAGGACGAAGATACTGTAAGTACACAAGATCCACTTAGAGGAGGAAGAATGGATACTCAAGTAAGCGATTTTTAGTCTTGTAAAATTTCTAATCCAATTTTCTCTTTCAGCTTGGCAAGTAGGTGACTAACCTTTTTTCAAGTTTCCAGAGAAGATCATTACAGGAGTTGAATGGAGGAGAATACTCGTCAGCAGCCGAATATAAGCGACGGTAAGTGAAGTTCATCTTCACTTTCTAGGTGTACGTAGGCTTTTTTTCTTAAGGGTGGGAAAAAAGTATATTCGGTTTCTTATTACTTTCTCTATAAGTAATAAGAATCCGAATATGGTGGATTATGAACCCACTCAGGTTACTCAGACTTAAGCATTTCTCTTTGTGTGTTTTTCTTCTCTCGTTTCAGGTACACTATTGCAGGTCAAAGAGCAGAAGAATGCCGAAGAGGGGATGTGAAGGATGTACAGTCCCGATTGTTCAAATATCACATAGGACTAAAAGATAAGCGGAATAAATCACTAATCGTTCTTTTTCTTTTCTTTTCTTACTTCGTTTCAGGTTCTCTATTCGATCAGCCTAAAAGGAAGAATACCACAAAGGAGATAAGAAGGATGTACACATCCCCGATTGTACAGTACAATTTACAAATATGACCAAAAGTTAAGCGGAATAAGCCAATATTTTTTGTCGTTTCAGGTACTTCGTTCCAACAGCCAAACAAGAAAAAAGAATGATGCACCAGAGGTGATAGGACGCGTGTACAGTCCCGATTGCACAGTGTACAAACACGATCAAAAAATTAAGCGGAAATAAGCCACTAACTTTTTTTTCGGCTCTTTGCTTTTCTCGTTTCAGGTACATGTTCCAACAACCAAATGAGAAGAAGAATGCTGGAGGTAGGATGTGAAGGATGTATGTATATTGCTGACTAAAAAAGGCACATAGGATCAGAGTGGTAAGTATAATTAGTTATTATCTTTGATCTTTTCCCTTTTCTTTTGTTGTTTTAGGTCGTATAATTCAAAAGCCGAAACTGAAGGAGAGAGCCGAGGGTCAATATCCATTGAGGGAGATGACGCCATGAGCGACCTTTGGAGAAACAGGTAAATTGAATTAATGTAACTACTGTAGTTTTCGTTACTTTCTAGAGTGGCGTATATAAGATATCAATACGAATAGAATACTTCTTAGTTACCCATCGTTCCTTCTTTTAATAACCTATGTTAGATTTAAAACACAAGTGCTGAGTGACGTAATTAACTTAGAGAGCTTGTACTAAGTTTATTACATCAACTTCCAATTGTTTAAGTCATTTCACTTTCTAAACAAAAACTAACTCTGACATTAACTTTCTGGTTAGATGATTCTTCATAAAGAAAAAGAACATTTCGCTCCTTCACATCTATTTCTTTACGATTTTTGAAAAACACAGTTGCAATAAGATAATATTTCGATTTAAGAATACAAAATTTTAATATGCTATTGCAAAGTCTATTACTTGTAAGTCAGTAGGTGCTTCAAACAGAATATGTTGCAATTGTGGGTATATATTGTATAAACTCTTGATCACACAGTAGATCTTCACTACAAAAGAAAACTTTTAAATATTTATAAATTAATATCAGAAAAATATCAATGTAGATATGCAAGAATGATGATTCTGGAATTATCCCAATTATTACTTTTAAGAGAAAGAAAAATACTATTTTTAACTACATGAAATGAAATTTCTTTAAGAAGAAACCGATTTTGGACATTGCATTTGATAGTTTTGTCTCCGTAAAGTGTGAAGGAAAATATTGATATTCAATTTATAATGTCCTAGGATTGTCTACAGAATGTTCTTGCTACAACCAGCATTTAGATCTAAATGAGCACTATTACCAGTAAAACATATAGTTAATTCGATTCCTCTGCTAGAATTGAAGAAGTTGTTTCCAATGAAGACTACGAAAACTACTAGTTGCATCAAATATCTGCCCATTTTATGAATGATTTACATTAGATTGTATTTCCAAGCTTCAGATGCACGATATGGATAAGCAGAGAAGTATTTCATTACATTGAAAATTTTAGATCAGGAAAACCAAGGGAATAATAATAATAATGTTGTACCGGTTTTGACCATAGTCACTGGATGTACCAGATTGAGGTTGTTGAAGAATGATGTTATAGGAGTAAGGGGAGGTGATCTTAGGCAGAGGTGGTTATACAAAGCATAGAACTGGAATGAATTACATATTAAATTGATTTTGTTAATTATTGATTGAAATAAATTGAACATTTTTATTATTTTAAATATTTATTGTCATCCGCCATGTTGTACTGTTGTCGCTCCCCGTCGATTACCGCAAGTGACGAAACCGTAAAACGCGGTGTTTAGAAACTGTATAAGGCGATATATTAAATTCATTAAAGCATTTTATTAAGAACATCATTTTCTTTTTTGGGTGGGAATCATGATTTTATTTTGACGGATAATAGTGACACTTTCGCCGCCAACGCGCAGCATATATGTTTCCCGTGAATTACATACTGAAAACCAGCTCCAAAACTATTTTTGTTACTTTTGGTATTTTTCATGCTTAGAGGTAACAAACTGCGCACGCACAGACTTATCTTTTTTATCCTTTGTGATTGGGGGAATAGTTCTTTTGTTTTGTATCTTTGCTGCTCGGGAACATGCCCCAGCTTTTGTAGGCATTTGAGTGTACAGGTGCTTTTTTAAAGGCAAGTGTTCGCTTGAATGGACAATGGGTAGACGCGGGGATTTTGTTCTCTCGCACATACGGTGCTCGGGGAGGGGGAAGAGTTTCTTTTTATGTCTACCGCTCGATTGATATCGGCGCCAGTTGAATGACTTTTTAGAATCTATTTATTGCCTCCCTTCTTTTGATGCTTTACCCAAGATAGCACATGCTTCGGCTTTTCCTGAATTTAACTGTGTAGGTATTTGTTTATTTTTGTTTGTCCGATTGTTATGCTTGTAAACGTAGTAGTAGTTCCTAGGCATGCTTTGATGATGACAGGTGGTTACAGAACCAATTGAATCTTGTTACTTAGAAAATAGGTAATGACGTGTAAAGTTGATTTACTTTTAAAATTTTTGTTTATAGTTCTGTTTCAGTTATAAGATTAGACAGTAGTAAAAGTATCATGTATTATTGTGCAGATGAGAGATGGATAGTCGACGAAAAATGGAGTCTTATTTCTGCGTACTTTACGTACTACATCTACCTCAAGTTTAGACGTAGCATTTAGTTCAGACAATGATGAAGGATATTATGATTCTAGTGCCCAGGAAACTGAAAGTGTTGTGCAGAACAGTAAAGTTTCATCTACCACTATGTGTTCTAGTGAAATTGAAAATCCATGCTGATGTGTGAATTACACGATATATGATCAGTGTATTTTAGAAGCTATCGGAAATTGGGAATATAAAAACAACTGTCCCTTATTGTGTGCTGAGTGTTTCTATAATGTACGCAATAGCCAGACACATCGTTGTGTTACACGCTCTATAGATGAAGAAAGATCTTTGAGGAGACGCATATATAGACTGATAATGGATGCTGTGAATTTTTCTTATTTGTCATGCTTATCTTTCAAATCATGTACATTTTGATACAGTTGAAATTTTTGAATATTTTCTTCGCAATTTACTTTTACTCAGAGTGAATGAAGTAAAGACAAAATTAATTAAGACAGACATTATTGCAGAACCAGATTATGAGGAGAAGCACATATAGACTAACAATGAATATTGTAATTTTTTCATATTTATAATATTTTCTTTGAAATTATGTTCATTTTGATAATTTTGATTTTTTTTTAAATTGTTCGCAATTTACTTTTACTCAGAGTGAATGAAGTAAACACAAAATTAATTGAGAAAAATGATAATGCAGAACCATATATTAAGTGAGTTTACTTTTAAGAACTTATAAAAGTATTTATGTTATATGTTAAGTACTTTTACGAACGTATAAAAGTGCTTAATAGACTGTTTATGTGATTCTACAATGCTGTACAATACTTACCATTTACGTTAAATTCTTTTTAAACCTTTATTTTAATCCTAACAAAAATTTTAAAGTTTTGAATAGACCATGATTGATATTTCACTATTGTATCTTTTCCCCCAATATGATTTATGCTGGAGGCAAGTTGAAACTTTTCTTTTGAATTTTCTTTCTTTCACATTTCTAATGTTCAATGGTATAGTAGAAACAAGTTGAATCTTGTTGTTTACGAATCTTGTTGCAAACATGGCACAGAACGGCAGTGAAAGTACGGTACCATTGTTAACTTACCATCTTCTTTACTTGCAAAGCCTTTCTATGGATTCCGATCAAAATGGGTTGATCAAACTTTTATACTGAAATCAATTTGTAATTGGAACACTAAAGACATTCTGCTTTTTTCAGCATGTGCATTTTGGAACAAGGAGAAAAGTGAACATCAGTGTATGGGATATTTAATTCGTGGAACGCCGCTAAGTGAAGAGAACCGTCTTCAGTTTTTGAATGATAGTGTTTATCGATTGTTATTAAATTCAAAGAATATAGAGGAGATATTTAATTGTTATGTTAATACTCATCCTGGATCTAATAATTTAAAAGCAAACTTTGAATATGGACTTCGTTTTCTATGGGGAAACGAAATAGTGGAACTACGTGAAAAAATAATCATAAAGGTTAGATTTGACGCACGTGACTAAAAAGATTGTGATTGGTTAAAACTACCTGCAGGCCCTTGTGAAAATTATTTCATTTTACTGGTAGTTCAAATTGAGTTACTGATGCTTGATGTGGTCCATTAACGGACAGAATCATTATTACATATTAAAAGGCTGAACTTGCTATCTTGTTGTTATCGAAATTTAAAGGTTAAGTTTACGATGCGACTGATATTTTTCCTCTACGCAGAACTGAAAGTGATTCTAGTTTTTCATCATTATTAATTGGAACTAAAAAAAGCTCAGTGGTTTACGGAGTTTAATGTAGTCCATTAAAAGACAGATTTATTATTAAGTATGAAAAAGCTGAACGTGCTGTCTTGTTACTATCGAAATTTAAAGTTGAAGTTCATGATGTGGCTGATACGTTTTCCCCACTTAAAAGTGAAAATACCCTTTCATTGGACATTGAGAAGTAAGAAGTGCATTGGTTTCTAGAAGCAGCTACAGGAATAGACATAACAGCAGCAGGTAAACCAGTCTCAGTTTATAAATTCTTCGCAAAGCTCATTGTGGTGTGATGAGAAAGAAATGCGACTTGCGGTAGAGGAAGCAGAACGTGCCAACCTAGCTTTTGTACATATTGAAAACTTTTGACTGTCCTATTCAATCTTCAGTCACAGTGAACAGTGATTCTTAAAGCAAATCAAACAGTTTTAAAAAACGGCTGAAATTGATTCTCATATTGGGAAAAGTTCTGAATCAGACTTTGTTTTCTCTTATGGTGATTGCCAGAGTGCTTCTTCATAACCTTGGAAAAATTTTAGCTAATTAATCCCTCATGCTATTGAAACTGTTTCTTCTAGAAGTGATGGAAGACTTGATATTCCGTCTTGTCAGTGCGGAATTAATGTTACTGAAGAACTTTGTATTTGGGAAGCGTAAGACAATTTAAATTGCCTTATTGCACGTTTAATCTGTGCAGACGGTTCCACAATATTAATAACCAGTTAGCGCATAGTTGTCTCAGTAGGGACTTGAATGAAGTTGATTGTACCGAATTTTTCATGTTTGTACTTGGAACGCAGTGATCAAAGCTACTACCTTTATGCATATATACAATGTCTATTTAGCGAAACATGAAAATTGTGGTGAATTTAAAATAGTGGCTTTTGAATATGAATTACGAAAACTACTTCAACGTAAAGTACAAGAGATAAACTAATTACAAAAGATATATTATATGGTCCTGAAAACACTGACTTTGTTATTTGAACTGCTAGTGTGAAAGAAAGAAAGATGTTGAAGTGCGCTCTTGCAATACTCTGCTTATATTGGACTCATGTACATTGGAAACAATAAACACTTATTTACAACAAAATCCAATTCCTTGTAGTGGATGTACATTAAATATTACTCACCAGTGTATGTATCAGTAGAATACCAAACATCTTGAATCAAAACATTCAATGAATTATGTTAACGATCATAATACATTTGCTGGTTATTATGACATTTATAAGAAAAAGGACATTAAACTATTTCACTGAATATACTTTTTTAAGAAAAGTAGAATTGTTTTTAAGAAAAGTAGAATTGTTTTTAAGATACATAATTTATTGCACAATTAATTCCAACTATTATTGAACGGAAATTTCCTCCAGTAAAACTTTAGTGGTTACATGCACAGGAACGACACTTCATGCGATCGAAACTTCGTATGGTAGACACTGCATAGGATAGACACTTTATACGATCGAAACTTCGTACGGTAGGCACTATATCCGGTATGTGATCGACACGTTAAAAAGAACAACTTGTGATTAATATGATAATAGTATACAAATCATTTATTTTAAAAAGCGCGTTTTAATCCTACGAAGATAAAAACAGATCGTAACTGAGTAGAATCGACACTTCACAGGATAGAAACTTCATACGATCAAAAACTCTACCACTGGGATTATCCGCGATCACGTGATCCCTTACGTAGTGTGTGACGCGGGTGCGACTGTGAGAAATGTAGGAGACAGCAACAGAGTTGCCAACCTGCACGATATTTATCGTAGCAAATGACAATATTTATCAGCGTGTGATGTACGATAACTTTCAATATGATAGTAAAATAATCCCCTCTTGCATCTGCCTGCAGGCGGTATATAGATTTCGAATTATGATAAATTTTGTCTGTACTATTTTGTTTGCATAAGCTAAATATGGAAATTTTGGAGGGACATAGCCCTTGAACCCCTGGACCGATTAGGCCCCTCTTCCAAACGGGACGAATTTTTACCCCAATATATCTTTGACACGTTTGGTTTGATTTGGTTAAGACATGCGGCCACTAGTGTAAGTTAAACCTATAGTGTTTTTGGGGGCATAGACCAACAATCCCTGGACCGATTTGGACCATGTTCAACTGGGATCGGATTTTTAACCCAATATATACGTATATTAAATTTGGTTTGATTCAGTTAAGAAATGCGTCCGCTATCGTGTGCCAAATAGCGTTATATATAAATATGATTAGCACATATCCAAAATCGAATTTTTTAAATTGTATTTTTGGAGTCTAGGGACCATGATCGGTGAAGATATGAAGGAATTTTCCGGAAGTGCTTAACTTCGACCCACCTGAATAGGAAGTACTTTTTTTTTACTCTGGGCCTGAGCTCCATATAGGAAAGGAACTTGGCATGGTTTTAGATTTCAAATATTTTTTTGTTAAGAAATTTTAGTCTATAGAGAACTTGGCCCATTTTTTACATGAATGTTTTGGGTGGGATTTCAAGACTCTTTGTTAGAGTAGAGAATCATAACTGTTTCCTTGAGATATCATGAAACCTTCGTCCACAAAGGAGGCCACAGAGAATATTTTGCCCGTAAATATTTCTCATCTGAAATGTAGCGGACGTTTTTATCAACAATGATGCAAAGACCATAAGTTTTGATTACTTAATTCTATCATATTATAAATTCAGCCCGATTTTAAGAGGGACAATGGGGGACAGAGGATCAAGCAGGCCCCGAAGAATTTGTCCTCATAAACTTTTTTCTCGTCTCAGTGCACAGAAAATGTTTGCAGAGTGAAGGATTCATATTACCTCAATATTTACATCCCATCCCTTGTCAAATTAGAGTGCCCCAGGGACCCAACGGGGCCCTGTTTGATTGATTTGTATATTTTTACCTTTATCTATGTATAAAGCTCTCACTATATGCCAAATTTTAAGATTCTAGGTATAGTCGAACAGGCTTATAGCTTTTCATTATTCAAATATTCTCATTTTCTTTATTCGGCCCGATCTTAAAGAATAAATGAGGCACAGAAAGTAAAGGAGGTTCCGGAGAACTTCATCTCCATAAACGTTTTTTTCGTCTCGATTCATAGAGCATGTTTGCAGAAAGAACGATTCAATTACCTCAATTTTTACATTGGGCCCTATGTTAAATTAAAAGTGCCCAGGGAACCAGCGGGGCAATGTCTTATTGATTTTCGATGTTTTCCTTTACCTACACGCGAAACGCTCACTGTATACCAAATTTTGAAGATTCTAGGTATAATGGAAGTGGCCTATAGGTTTTGATGATCTGTCAGTGAGTGAGTGAATGAGTGTCAAAATCAACGATTTTTGGAGTTCCATGTTTCAGAAACTGTTAAAGTTGTATATATGAAATTTTGCTTATTGTGGAATATGGTTTATCTTATTACACGAGGAAAATATCAGCCCTTAACTTCAAATGCTTTCTTAAATACGGGAGGGGGGGTCCAAAATGTGAAATGCGACAGTAGTGTCCATAAGATTAACAAGTGCGACTATTATTAACGAACTTGATAGGTACGTAGATAGGTAGGTAAAATTGATAGGTACGTATAAAAACTATGTGATGGTCACACCCCCTAGTTTTTTATACTACAATTAATTATTTTCGGCAATGCTTTCGTTCTCAGTACACACAATAGTACAAATATAAGCTAACAATACATCAGCAGTTTTTCAGTTCGTCAAATTCATGAGCCATATATATCTTTGCTTACATGCACAAATTCATATGACTGTTTTAAAAGTACTATGAAAAAAACTTACGCTATGTCCAGTTATGAACAATACACTTTCTTATTAGTTATTTAAAAATAGCAATGTTATCGCTGAATTTTAAGTCTCTACTACATGCAAATACACATTTCATAATATGCACATGTATCAAATCGTAGTAAAATAGATATGAAGCACTCTGTATATGGTGTATGGTGTATCTCTTCAGTTCATTGTATCACGCAATACCACTGAAGGACTGCAACACTTTATTTGCATATCTTTTTCCAGTACTTTACACTCCACTATAAAGACACATAACGAGCTGAACACTTTGGTAGAAATGGACATTAGGTTATTTTTACAATGCTGTGGCTTCAGTAGCACAAAAGCTGTTTAATTCCATTCAATATAATTGCAATTATTTACAAATGGTACATAAAAGTGACAAATTATTAATCACCTTAAACGTATTTTTGCAAATCAAAGCAATAAATGTTTATCTTGAATGCATTTTGAAGTTGTTGTTTGTTTTCTTAACCTGTACGATGTGTTCCACAAGCGTTTATCAAAATCGATAAATTAACAAACATTATGTAAAACATTCATGCGTAAGTTAATAAGAACCACTGTAACACCGTATACAATTTTTCTGTAATGGCTTTTAATGCTCGGATCGAAATACATTTACTCCTTTCTTTGAGATTGCAAACTCTGAGAGAGATGAATTGTGTTATATGGCATATATATAAGGGAACCAAGAAAGTTTGGCGCTCTTTGTGGAGGTCTGTGTTCAATTGGCCCTCACACCGTGAGTTGAATTCAAATGCAGATCAGGCGAAGGTCAGTTGTTGTCGTGGGCATACCCAACATACTCCCTGGTTGTGGTTGTTCAGTTACACCGTGAACGTGCGGAAGGAGAGAGTGAACGTGTGACCTCCACAGAGCGTCATAAGGGCGTGTATGATGTACGAGTTCAAACTGGGGTCAAGCGCAGATGCAGCGGTGCGGAAGATATGCCAGGTCTTTGGTGAGAGTGTCGTGACAACGCGGACAGTGCAGCGGTGGTTTACCAAGTTTAAGGACGGTGACGAAACACTCGAAGACGCACCACGTGCAGGAAGACCAACACAGGCACCAAATTAAGATCTTCAGGCAGCAATTGACTCGAGCAGAGGTCAGACATGTGAGGAACTGGGACTAGAATTCAGTGTGAGTGGAGAAAACATTCGGCAGCACCTCCATCAACTTGGGAAGAACTACAAATTGGGTCGATGAGTCCCACATGATTTGACTCCGGACCAGAAGGCAACGCGAGCAGACACCTACCTGTGTTTCTTTGCTGTCTCGTCTGAGGAAGGAGCCATTTCTGGACAGGGTGTTGACATGTGATGAGAAGTGGGTCCTGTACGAAGCTCCACGGCGCCGTCATCATTGGTTAGCATACCATGAACCGGTTCCAAAACCGCCGAAACCAGCACTGCACCAGACGAAGGTCCTCCTGTGTGTTTGGTGGACTGCTCGCGGCATTGTGCATCGGGAACTGCTACCAGCTGATCAGAGCATCAATGTAACTGTGTACTGTAAGCAGTTGAGCCGTGTTCAAGCAAAGCTCAAAACTCTGGAGCCAGCACTTCTCAATCGCAAAGGGGTCCTCCTGTTACAGCACAACGCTAAGCCCCACGTGGCTAGGATGACCCAGGGCACCATTCTACGCCTTGGATGGGAAACACTATTGTATCCGCCATACTCCAGGGACATTGCGCCGTCCGATTTTTACCTGTTCCATTCCTTCGAAAATCACCTTAGAGGACGCCAGTTCAAATCTCTAGTAGAGGTGCAAAATGCACTTGATATTTTCTTCGCTTCACGCCCACCAAGTTCTACCGCAATGGAATCCATGGCCTTCCAGAACGTTGGCAGAAGGTCGTCAATGCTGATGGGGACTATTTTTGATCTTCCAGGTACGTCTTAGGTGAAATATCGATGTTCGAATGTGGTGGGTAAAAAAGCGACAGAACTTTCTTGCTTAGCTTTATATATATAAACATTTGAACGGACGGTGTTTTGGGGGTCTGGGGTCATGACTGAAGAAACTACATCGATCTTTTATGGAACTTCCGACATGAGCTGGAACGCAATAGGGAGATTTTTGAAATCTTCCTAAAATTATCTAGAAGAACCTATTTGGTGTTTTATTATAAGTTGTTTGCAAGTTAGACATCTATCAAATCAACCAACCAAAGCACCTGCATCGCTTTACATATGCATTTATTCCGCTTTTTCACAAAAAATTACTGCTGTACATTTTCGTTTTCTAAATCTAGTGTTATAAACCGGAACAAAATTTATAATTTTCAGTATGAGTGAGTTACTAGAAACCTTAAAGCAGTGATTTGTGCCTGACAATGTCACTTTCTTTGAAATAATTACCGCGATAGTTCTTTCTCCTCACCGATTCAATTAGTATTTTGCACTCTTTTCAGATAATTAACAAAAAGTAAGTACACGCTTGCAGTTGAAATAGGTAATGATAATAACGTCATTTCTTGCTTCATAATAGATTGCAGCAACATACGGAAGTTCCTCTACAAAATCGATAATTTTCCGAACAAGAAATTTTCTTGTACTTAAGTTAGCAACACTGGTTTCGATTGTATTTAGTGTCTATCGTATGAAGTATCTATTTCACATCAAAGTATCTATTCTATGCAGGTAATATACTTTTATAAAAAAAAATTATATATATCTGATGAGCAAGAACAAGATTCACAATAAAAGAAATATGTAGAACTTAAAAAAGTACATTAAATTATTATTTTTAAACAATTTTTGAGGGAAAACATGAGAAAAATTATACATGAGAACTTCATAGGATCGGCACTACATAGGATTGACACTGCATACGGCCGAAACAGGTTTTTTCGGCTGAGGTGTCGATCGTATGAATGTTGAGAGGTAAATTCAAGTTTCTATCTTATGAGGTGCCGATCCTATGCCGCAATCCCACTTTAGTTGGTTTAAGAAAATATATTATTGATATGCAAGGTTTTAAAATGCCATCCCGTGTTTTTAATGTGTTCGAATTTTTAGAAGACAAATTTTATGAGCATTTTGATGCGAAAGAATAAAAATGTCAACTAATGTTTTAATGTATGTTAAAACTTCGATGTGAAATAGTAGAATTAGCAATATGCTATCAAAAGCAATGTGAATGGTTAGCAGAAAATTTCACGGATTATAATGGGATACTTTAAATGTTTATATTATAACTCATATTCGAAGAATAATTGCACAATTCAACGAAGTTGATGCAGTATTCTTTTGTAAAGGCAGTGAAAAAGTGCAACGGATTCAAAAATAGCTTCAACTTAAAAAATGTAAAAGATGTAAATAATGAAGGTTGTCCTTCGCTTAGTTCATTAAATTTTAATGTCAATGTAAAGTGTTGTACTTGTCATATACCTAAGCAACTGAACGGTTGCGCTGTAATAAATTGTGAGCAGCTTCAATACTAGTTAAACTTAGAGAGCTTAAAACTTATAGAGAATATTTTGAAAATAAAATGGTAATTTTGTTATTGTATATACAGTATTATGCTACTACTCTTACAAGTATATGATAAAAAATTGTAAAAATTATATAGAATCTGATTTTTTATTTACCCATGAAATGATAATTCTTGAAAAAATATTTAGATACAAAATATGTGAGTAGAATATGAATCAGTTTTCTTTTCAGGAAAACTTGAAATATACCTTAATTTTAAAAAAATATTTAAATTGGAATATTTGTATTTTAAAGAAACAATTTAAGTAAAAATATATTGTTAAGGTAGTAAATATGTTACAGAAAATTTCGATGACGTTAAAATTAATTTAAACAACAATTTAATTTAACTAAAAAAAAATATTGTAAATTACAATATTCTTTTTAATTAAGCTATTGTGTAACTAAAATATTTCACTAAATATTTTCTAATTATTAACTTACACATTTTTAAAAATAAAATTACTTTCATATACTTTAAGTACAAACTAACGGACGTTAAAATTTCATTGAAGTGAAAAGAAAATAAGTAATATTAAGTTTTGGGTAAGCATAAAACTAAGTTAAGTTGCAAATTTAATTTTACATAAGTAAAACCTTTTTAAAATTTAATTTTAAAATATTTCGTAAATATTAAAACACTTTGTTAAAGTAAAAAATAAATAGCTTACAGAATGATGATAAGCAACATGAAATTCTGATTAGGTAAAAAATGAGTTACTAAATATTAAACTTGAAATAATAATTTCAGAAAATAAAACTTTTAAGAAGAGTAGTAACTTAATACTAAACTTTGCTAAAGAAATATAAGCAAATAGTTCACATAGAAAAGTATGCGAAATATTGAATAAAACTCTGATTAAGTAAAAATGACTTACTAAATATTAAAATTAAAATTTTAATTTTACAAAATATTTTTAAGAATGACTTAGTAAATATTTTTTTAACATGTTTAATACTTAGTTGAGATTTTAGAAAAAGTATATTTAATTATTCTTAGATATACAAAGTATTTTATTTTTCCCTATTAACAATAAAAAATCTTGCTTTCTTTAATAAAAAACATTGTTATATTATTTTACATTTACCTATTATATTTTATCCTCTTTTCTAAGACATAGTTCAATAGTTTTACTTCACAGGTTAATAAAATTGTTTCCTATTAGTTTATTTATTTCATCTGGTTCACTCTTTACCGTATAATTGGATCCTAGGAAGAATATTATCTTTACCTCTTCATGTGAATTCTGATGCTGTACAGTATATTGTTCATACATGCCTCTTACTCGTTCTTTCCTCAAAATAGTATTCACTGCATGAGTACATAAAAGTTATTCTTGGATTTTACTTACATGGAATTGTTCTTGATGCAATTTGAAGAAACATTCAGTACATGATAAGGCTTTCCGGGGTTCACAGGATACCATTCCTTTATAGCCTTCCAAATACAATCACAATCCACATAAGTGGGAGAACAGTAACACCACTTTAAGTCGTTTGTTGTATCCTAATTAAAGGAAAAAAATCCAAGCACTTTTCTGATGACTACTGGTTCTATTGCTTCATTTGAGGGAAGACCACTAAGAACTTCATTAAACACTCTGTTTTCCTTTCCTTCAATTGATGAATCTTCCATATTTACAAGATAGTACTCCCATATCATCAATGGGAGTACTATCAGTAACAACGAAAAATGTAACATAGATGCCTCTATGTCTTCAAGATTAACAATGGAGTGTTCATCTTCCTCTACAGTACTAACAGTCTCAAATTTCTTAATTTTCATGACTATCCTAACATAAATAGAAAAATCAGAAGTTAAGAATCAATATTTTAAATTTTAAGTTAGAAAAAAAGGATTATCTTGTTTTGGATTTTTGTTATAACTCAAACATAAAGTATTGTTTAAAACTTTTTATTATAGATATTATTTTTTAAAAGATTAATATTAAGTTATAATTCTTACTTGAACAAGTGAGATCTCATTTCGGACCTTCTAAGAAAATAGTCAATGAAGAAACTTATACTTTGTGAAACTTAAAAAATAACTTTTTAAAAATATGTTTTAATTTTATATTTATAATACACAGAACAGGTATAGAGTTAATAACTTTTTTAAACAAACAATCAATAGAAGATGTTTATTGCGTTGTTAGTTTACTTTTTTTTTCTCACATTCTTATGTTCAAGAACATATTAGAACATGTTAGAACATGTTTCATTTATGTCTGCCGCATGATTGACATCGGCGCAGGTTGAATGACATTTAACATTATATTTCTTGTTTGGCTTCCTTTTATGCTCGGAACGTGTTATGACATGCTCCGGCTTTTACACGAATTTAATGCTCCAGGTGTTACTTTATTTTTGTTTCACACCATTCTGCTTGAGTAAACAATAGATTCTTTCCTGTTTCGCATTCTTTTGCTTGACTGGAGAATCAGTCGACTGGAGAGCCAGATATAACAAGTTATTTTGCTCTTTAGCGGAGCAAGATAGAACATGTTGTGTCACATCTTTTAAGTTTTGGTGAGGGAAACATATCTTCATTCATATTTTCTTTGATGTTCAGTACAAACTGTAACGTGATAGTACACCTGGAAAAATACTTAAATATTTTCCTGTTCAGTTCTGTTAAAGTATAACAGAGAACCTTAGGGATAGTTTCTTTACAAGTTTCGTTGGTTTACTAGGACATCTAACATCCATTTCTATGAAGCTGCTATGTCAGATATTGAAGCTAGTTTTTACCGTAGTGCATCGTCATCAAGTTTAGAAGATGAATTGAGTTCTGATTGTGATTGTGAATATTCTTGTGCAGAGGAAGATGTAAATGATTTGATGGATAATGAAGGCCTTTTTACGGACATGTATCACAGTGGATCCTCCTTAGATGCAAAAGTAAAATTTCTTTGAAACAGTGAAACCTCATGTAGTTGGGTGAAAAATGTGATTTATGAAAAGTGTCTTGTTCAAGCTATTGAAAATTGGGAATGTAAGGAAAAAATTAGACTATTCTGTCATCTCTGTTTCTATGCTATTCGAACTAAACTATATCCAGAATGTATTAGGAGATAACTAAAGAATTTGATGCATTGATATACCCTATTAACCTTTTGCAAATTTACAATACATATTTATCAAAACATGAAGATTTTGATAATATCGAACAATTTTAATATTACTTGTGGGACTTTTACGTAAAGAGGAAGTACTGAACAATATATTATTTCAAAAACAAAATAAAGTTGAACCTATTATTGATTGAAACTATACACTTTACATTTAAAATTTTTAAAAACTTAAATGATTAGACTAAATGTTGAACTTGCTTTAATTAGTGTTTATACTTTCTTCAAATGGCTGAAAGTTTTAAATGTGAATGAAAAATATGTATTTTTCTTATGTGTGCTGAGAAGTAATTTACTAAAATTGAACACTGATTTACATTTTGAAAGTGTAACTTTATTATAATTATTATTGACTCAAGTACAGAAACATTGTTTCGTGATTATTAATATTGTAAAGCAAACCAGTGATCTTAGAAAAGAATAGATTAATTTTAAATTTTGCAACTGTAATTTTATAATTTTAACTTACTACCAAAAACAAACTTTGTTTCGAGATTATTAACCTTGTAAAACAAATTTTGTTTCGAGATTGTTAAAAATGTAAAACAAAACATTGATTTTATAAATATTTCATTGCTCACGGAATTTGCTTTCTGATTGATGAAGACTAATTTTTTCCCTCTTTAACATCTATTCATATTCAAGAAGCCAATGTTTGTTTTTCTTTGTCTCAGATTTTTTTATATTCGGAGGAGCAAGTTAGTTCTTGTTCTTTTAAACAAATTTTTGCTTTCTTTCACATCTGTTTGATGCTTCCCGTGTAACAGGTGTTTGCGGAGCAAGTTAGGACTTAATGCTTTATGGGGAAAGTGGATGTCTTTACCTTTCTGGTCAGTTGTGTTGTAACTACAATCGAGAACGTAAGTGACATTCTGTTTAAACATTTGATTTAAAGGGGAAGTCACGGTCTCGTCTCGAGTCTGGAGCGATAAGTCGCGGTCTTGGTCTCGTCTCGAGTAAGTCTTGATTCATAGTATCTTGGTCTCGTCCCTCGAATTCTAGACCTTAATCTCAGTCTCGGTATCGATACAATGCCTAATTGAAAAGGAAGAAATCACACAATTAAAATCTTAACACGGAATTCACAAGCTAATATTATAGAAGTAAAACACAATGAATTGATAATGTGTTACCTGCAGAAATAGCAATCCTTCAATCCACAGGATGTACACCAAAGGATATTTTACGAGTATAAGAATTAAGGCCTCAGATAATTTCTCGACAAAAGTTATCGGAAGAAAAATTGAAAGTTTTGATTATTTAGAACGTAGGGTAGCTTTTCCTTGTTTAAGTAAATATTGGTCTGTGTATTATATTTAAGCTGATTTTTTAAGCTAGATGAGCTGAAATTCAAACTTCGTTTCTTCAGTGCGATTGACTTCCTGCTACAGCTGTCGAATGATAGTCTCTCCCAAACTATCTATCTGGTAGTCAATGCCCAAAGGCTGACTCCAACATTGTCATTAAGATTAAGAACTGTAATAATTCAACGAATTTGGCAAATATTGCTTAATGTATTCACTTCGAGTTAGAGACGTAACAAACTCAAGTTCCTAGTGAGACTTGTATCTTGAATAAAGTTCACTCTGCCGCTAAGCAGCACCAACTGTAAATATTTGCATTGTTTATAATATCTTTCACTCCACGTGCACACACATATGAAAGTTTGGCTTTATTCCAATTATAGTTTAACGAAAGTCTTTATTTATTAGAGAACTGCAATAAATCGGCCTGAGCTCGACCCGACCTGAAGAGAAAGCAGTGTCAGCTCACCCAAGCCCGGCCCGGCGCAAAGAAATAGCAGAGATGGCCCGCTTAAGCCCGACCCGTGGGAAGAGCAGGACCTCGGGCTGAACCCGGCCTGAGCAGGTCACTACTTCATATAAAGCTCTACGAACTCCTTTTCCACATACTTATATCCTTCCCTATTGCGACCTGACCAAAGATTCCTCAATGACTGTAAAAGACTTCAAATGTGGATATTTTTACACATTTTTTAAGGCCTTAACAAATTTTGATTTTAGTTAGAGTAGTGATAGGCAACTTTATTTCTATCACTGTTGCTAGGTGAATTTAAAAAATAAATATTGCATTCTTTCTTTTGTAGTGTTACAAGCAGGAAAAGAAGAAGAAAAAACAATTCAATATTATCCCATTTTCATGTTGGTAGGACTGGAGAGAAAAATCAGATATTATTTTTTTCATCATGATTTTTTTTATTTCTCCTTATAGTTCTTGTAGGCATGAAGATACAGTACTCCTTGCTCACATAACTGCTTCGTGATTTAAGTACAAGGCCTTTGAATTCTATAGCCATCAGTCATTGAACCTCCTTTCCACATGTAAAAGTTACTCAGGGATTTTACCAATGGCTCGTCACCACTTCAAATTCTCAAAAACACACACATACTCTAACAGTCCTCTTTGGCTGTTATTCTCCGTACCACAATGGGCATGCAAGACACACTGGAGATAAGGAGAAGTGACGGGGTTGCCTGGGTAAGAGACCACGTTCTCTGAGTCCCGTTCCTCTCGAAGAGAAACAGTCGCCCAGGGAGGTTATCCCGCAAGGAAGGG
>JAGDQP010002075.1:0-26873 GCA_022664845.1 Lepisma saccharinum | reverse complement strand
GTTCCAGACCTCCGAAGATAAAATATCGTCGCCCTTGGCCACTAAGTATAGGACGTTTAGGAGTGTATGTTCCGTGCCTCTAAGTGAGTAACGGTCACCTACAGTTAATTTGTAGGAAAGTGGGGAGAACAACGGAATAATCTCCACGCTGCAATTCAACGCTGCAACTTCCACTCCTCGTATGAGAAGCAGTCGCTTGCTTGATCATGCGAAGCTGAAGAAATAATGTTCAATAAAAATCACGTGGTTCGTATAGATGTTTGCTTTATTGTTGCAAAAGCTATAAACCACTATTTTGCGTTCTAACGGCCATGTGCTTGCCTTTCGGTTTATACAGAAGCTTACGAGGAACTTTGATGGCCACTGATTTTGTCCATCAAATATTTATAAAAACGAATGTTAGTTAAGAACAAATAATTCACAATATTATTCTTTCTAAACAAATAATTAATATTAAAAGTTCCTTTAAGATATATTGAGAAAAGGATAAAAAGAATTACCTGAATTCGTTTTCATGTGCGCGATCCTTTGGGCTACTTTTAGTTACACAATACATATGGTGAATTTATTACTACAAACGGCCTATTTATATGACACTGTTATATATGGTGCCCAATCATGGCTGTAAATCCTTGGCACGGTACAGGTACAATCCCAAAATGGAACAACACATGTAGATACAAGAATACATACCCTATGTATGTCGTAGCAAGGTACAGTTCGAGTTACGTATCAAGCGATGTCATTGGATAATCCTCACATATTGAATAACACACGGTAATCACTCTTACTCCTTTGCACACAAACCTTTCAAGGTTTACACCTCGAAACACACAAGTATTTGCATACATATGTCCGACATTGACGGTCTATAGTCTAGTATGTATTTCAGGCTTGTACCAGTTTTTTGTCGCAACATCTTCGACAAAAGTTTTCACAATACACATAGAGACCACGTAGTCATACACTCAGAAAGTATTTACATTTCTAGATGACATTCCACCATCAAATGAATAGAAAAGAACAACTGCGCGTGCTACGTCCATTCAACACTTCTTAAGAACCTAAGCGACGCAAATTTAAAGGCAAATAGAACACATGGACTACCTCCGAGCCTTTCATTTCTGATAGGAACACTCTTCCGCCAAGTATGACACCTCATTAACCTCTCAGGATGTACAACAATGTCCATTAACTGGAAACATCGTAGAAGACAACAAACCAAACAGTGGTCGTATGCTTTTCTTTTTAGTCATGCATAAAAAAAACGAAATGACTAAGAAAAGTATGATTTTCTTTGTGTTATCTTGAGGAATATTTGAAATATTATTGATGGTCCTACTACATTAGATATCCTGGTTCAAATCCCGCTTGGGTCTATGGATACTCTACAGAAACGTGTCATGGTTTAGCACGTGAAAGAACTAAGAAATTCACTAACTATCCAGGAAGGCACCAAGTATATCTGTGACTAATACTTGTGTAGCTTTGTTATTGATGCTAGTCAACCATACAGAAAGGGCAAAAGCCCCTAACATCAACAGAACTCTGAAGAATAAGAAAAGACGACTAAGAAAAAGCAACCGAAAATATCCGAACATCATAGTAATAATTTTCCGCAACTTTTTTTTGGTACAATTTTGTTAATGAAAGAGTAAAAAGAACTGTGAATGGGAGCGCGTCGCATGCTTTTCTTTTTAGTCATGCCCAAAATTAAATTGGAATCGTCTACGAAAAGTATATTGTGCTTTGTCTTGAATACTTGAATTACAATACGATATCGTGTTCCTGGGTTTAAATCCCGCTTGGGTCAATGGAAAAGAATAGGCTACTCTACTGAAACGATTTTAGCATTTGAAACGAGAGAGTCAACAATACCCTTAAAGAAATTAACTATCCAGAAAGAAAAATGTCAGTAATCCTAGTGCCGATCTGAACTCTGCATAGGCATAAGCTCTGACGAAAAAGTAAAAAATTAGAAATTTTATTTCAAAAGATATCTTGAAGAAATGAAATCAGTCAAAATAAGAAAAGTGTAAAATGTAACCGAAAAAATAGAGATCCGAATAAAGTAAGTGAATAGCTGCAGTTAAGTTAAGAGCCAAGCAAACATTTCAACATAAATAATTCAACACAAATAATCATAACGCGGTAGGAAATTCGAGTGGTGTTCGGATAACTAATCTTATCCATTGTATGATTTGGGGTCACGGCACTATAGTACAGAAGAGTGGTGAAAGAGTGGTACTAGCAATGAATGACTGGGGTAGGGACAGACGAGGTCGCCCAACTCATCAAACAATTCCTTTAAAGATCTCGTCGTGCGAAAGGGTGTTCGCAGTACTAAAGAATGTCGGCGCATTTCACTTACATTCAGACAGGCGGCTATGTCTAAACTCGTCACATGTTCGACGCAGAGGCATGCTGACTGGCTTAGCTGTAGATCTGAGACATCAAATACAAGTTGAAATGCTATGGACCAATCTTTAGTAATTAATTAAAAATAGCCGGTGTGCTCTGCTTTCAATGGTTGGAGTAAAAAAAAAACCTCCCTTACGCGTGCTGGGCTCTCACTGAAAAGTGCGAGTCAGACACGCGTATGGGAGGTAGTTAGTCCAACCATTCATAGGAGAGCAGCTCTCCGGAGCTCTCAACAGATACGACCTCATCGTACATGAAAGCAACGTAGAAATCGAAAAGCAAAACGGTCGTCACCACCCAGGTGACTTCAAATTTCTCTTGTCGATCAATGGGCACGGATCTTCCTTACCCAAACAGACCTCTTTTCACAATGCTTTTCTTCTCTACCCTTTATCCTTTCCATTCTCAAAGTCGACGTAATATATGTCACCACTGAAAATCTGCACTGTCTTAAATCACTCAGTCTTCTCGATAGAAAATGTTTTATTCAAGCTTACAAGAAGTTGATGCAACCAGTTTTCCTCTAATATGTTCATTATAAAAATCTGCCTATCATTATGTAAATTTGTGCTACATTAATTTGATTATATGTAAATAATTGTGTTATGTTATATTTCTCATTCTGATTTCCCTCCCCCCTCTTCTTATGATCGACCATTCCACTACTTTACTTTACTTCTATCTTCTGAAATGTTATGATTCTAAATGTAATAAGGGGTTTTGATTTAAATGAATATGTATTGAGTCAAGTGAATACACGTTTATGTATACAATGTTTCGATATCAAACCTCGATATCGTGGAATGTTGTATCAATATGTATTAATTTGTGTGAAATTAATTATGTTTTTTTTTATTTATTTCAGCAAAAATATTTCCAATGATAATTTTTAGATAGCTGGAGAGTTGCTATTTCTTGTATGTTCAATGCACCAGAGACGGGTGCAAAGATGGAAAAATTCCAGTGTAACGGGACTCAGCCGGTTTCTTTGTATAATCATGTATGAGCTTTTTGTCATTTCAGCCACCAGAGAAGTCGAGGCTGGAAATTGAGGCCAATTGTGTGGGCGATTCCAAAAAATGGAGCTAGAGGACATTTTGAGTGGGACCCCGCTTCGTTTTCTCCTTCTTCGTTTTGATTTTCTTTCTTTTCTAATTCGTCTACTGGTTTCGGTTTTATATTAGCGGGTCTCTGGCATATGAAGACAGAACGACTCAGCTTTTGGAAGGATCAACACTCTCCCGGAGAACCTCTCACCAGCAATGCGGCGAATTTGAACTTAGTAGCGAAATAGTGTTTTGACTTAATGCAAATTTTGAAAGTTGGAGATAGCATCTGGAAGACAGAATATGTGTGAGAGATTGTAGAGAGGGCAACAGGAGACTTGGACAGAAAGATGTGCGTGAGTACTGTACCTTGTTACCCGTATTACTTGAAGCCAATCCGACGTTAACAACACCTGGCCTGCGATTTAAACCTGGGTTGGGATTTTTATTTACAAATCTCTTGTCTTTGTTTCAGCACTTGCACACAAGAAGAGGAGTCACGTGAGCGTTGCTCGCATGGTGCTAATCTGAATACGAGCGAGGAGTCAAGTGAGCTAGCGGCAATCCTGGTGTTGCCTACAAGATTTGCTAGTAAACAAGATTTCCTCCCAAATCTCAGTATAGTGCACCCCTATGTGTTGGGAAGCTGAGCTACGTCCAATGTGTTAGGTTTGTCTATGAGACGGTGTACAAGGCTGGGTTGTAAGTCGCTAATGTGTGTTAGGTTTCACTAAAATTTACTTGTACAAGGGGTACGTTCCCGATTGATAGTATGAAATAAACTAGGAGTTGGGTTCGATCCCCGCGATAATTAACTTGTAACGTGACGAGTACGAATATCAGAATTTATTTCAATTTGTCCTTTGCCTCCACCACGACGACGCATCCGGAAAAGAAGATTGAGCTTGAAAATATATAAATAAACTTAATCATATTTATATATCCAAATAATTGTTATAATTGGCTATAGTGACACCTTTCTTGACCAAGTCTATAAATTGTGTATGGCAATTTGCGAGTCCCATTGCCAATGTTAGGTAAGAAAACCCTGCTCTGGCTCTTTTGAACAAATTTGAATCTGATTTATCTGTGGCGTAAGTTCTTCGAAAGAGCATAAATAAACGTAAACTTCAAAGTCTATCCAACTTCAGGTATCATAAGGCTTCTTCCCTTTCCTTGCTCTTACACTGGTCACTCGTTTAAGTTCCAGTTAGGTTCATCTTTGTTGGTTCTCGAGCTTGCCTGTACCATTCGTCCTCCTCGCTTCTAATTTCTTTCAAGTGCAGTTCACTTCTTTTTTTTTCATTCACAAGACCTTTCCTTCTTATGACCCCAAGCAAAACATTAGACTCTTACGAGGTGTTCTCATTCACGAAATGCGGGTCATAATTTTCCTATCTCCGACCCCTGAGAGAGGTTTGTCATCTAGTTTTTTGTTACAGATTGACCAGTACGATCCCGAGTCCCTTGAGCGACTCCGTTCGTTCTCGTAGATTCTTGAGTTCCCGAATTGTCAGACGCCTGTTTATGACGTTCGGTTCCATCCTTCGGTGTATATCGTCAACTATTATAGGACCTTATCTTCCAGTTCTGTTTGTAAGTACTGCCCCGGAAGGCGTCATTTCTCTGCGATTCAGTCATGGCAAATTCTTCCTTAACATCTACCTCATTAACGTTCACTGCTTTCCCTCGATTTTCCCGTCAGGATGACATTCTTCACCTTTACTTTTTGCGAGTGCCTTTTTGGACTCAAAGGTGTCATGGATAAGTTCCAGCCTTCATATGGATTCTAGCATATCCGGAAAAGTCATATTCCTGACCGTCACCAGCTGTTTCTGAAATGCTATGGGCAAAAGCGGGATCAGTGAATTGCAAATCTTGGCCTCACTGCTCGATGAATCTAAGTCTCGGATTTGACTAAATCTAGATGTCACAAATTGCTCCACTCCGCCATCGATCTTAGGATTAAACGGGATGGTCCTTAACCTCGTCAACCTAGCATAAATGAATTTGTCCGACTAGTAATGACTTAAGAAAAACCGCCGAAACGTCCGATACGAATCAAAGCGATGTACTATGTTTGACTGATACCAGGAAAGAACTGAATGCTTTAGAACAAATAACAGGATTTCCAATAACCTATCTGGGTGTAATCCAACCAAATCGGCTTCTCGTTCAAACTGCATGAGGAATGTTCGTGCCGTCGTTTCTCCGTGATTCTAAGGATAGTGTGTGAAGGATTTGAGTTCAGAGAGATGAATCCGGTGTCGTGTTTCTCCACGGGCATCCGATGTCTCGTTATCATCGTCATAGGGTCTGCGATGACTTCTATTGCTGTTTCCTTGCCTGTATGACTCCTTGCGTCTTGGTGGTTTAGCTCCTTCTTTACTGGATACACTAGTTCGATCAGAAAATCCACTCTCATCTTCCGACGACGACAGCTTCCTTCTTCCTCTCAGTTGTGAGTGGTTGTTGCCTTTGTTTCACGAAGACTTCATTTTCTACTTCTGCGCAGGTTGTCCTGGGATCCGTAATCCGACAATTCTCTTCGTACAACATTCCCCGGCTGGATTCGTAATGAAGAGTAGGGCCACTGTTCAAGTTCAGTAGTGGTTTTTCAAGTATAGCCATTTCTGATTCTTCAGAGGAAACACGTCTTTGAATACATTCTGTCTCATCCAGGCTGACCGACAGAAGGGCATTGGTTTCTTCAGTAGTCTCCTTTACTGATTCTTCTACCTTAATGCACTTCTGGATGGTCATCGCCTCCACCTCCGTTACTCTGGCTTGTGTGGTAAGCTGTTCCACCTGGGTTCTGTCTATGTCCTCACGAACTTCCTTCAGGTTGCCGTTAACAGTCTCCTACCATTCCTGGACTTGTTCGAAGATTCTTGCCATGTCTGCTTTCAGAGTCGCTGTGGATTCTTCGCCACTGTTACTGACCTCGTCCACTCGTGACTTAATCTCAGAGAGATTAGGTTCCACTCTACTTTCTGACTTTTGCATTTCATTGCGCTGAACATCCAACTGGCATTTGACTCTTTCGTCAAGCTTCTATACGTGACTCCAATGCGTCTCGCGTTTCTTCTAACTGATGCGCTATCTTCTCACTCAGATGTTGCGTCACTTCCTCTTCCATCTGTTTACACTCCAGAAAAATCTGCTCACCCAGCCATTTATTCTGATGATCGACCTTCTCATTTATCTGCTTCATCTCCTTCCTACTTTCCTCTAACTGGGAAGCCATCTACTCATTCAGCTGTTTAATCTGATAATTCATCTTCTCACTCTGCTGTTTACACTGATGATTAATCTGCTTCATTCCTTCAAGCAATTGATCTAGGATATACAATATCACTAGCTCTTCTGTTTTCTCTCCATCGACTTCTTTTGCATGCAATTCCTCCTTAACAAGTACTCGTACAATTGGGGAAGTTGTCGTATCCATTCCAAGAATCATGCCCTCCCAAAGAATTTTGTGTTTCCTGAGCTTCCAGGATCTTCTTATTTTCTGCTTCTTTCATACACGCTTCAATGGAAGGTGGGGGTATAATGGTTGCTTCAGGTTCGGATACCGAAGGGATTTCTTCTTCTCTACTTTCACATTTATATGTCCTCCTTCCATTTCGTCCACTAATGGTTTCGTAAACATATCACCTGAACTGCCATCTTCATATAAGATGTCTGTACACTCCACAATAAATAGTCCAATGAATAGGCACTTCTCCAATCTCTCACTAGATGTCTCTGAGTCTCATAATCTTTATGTAAGAATCCTGTTCTGCTGTTATCTTCCATACAGCAGTGGGCATGCAAGACACATTGGGGATAAGGAGAAGTGACGGGGCTGCCTGGGTAAGACATTACGTTCTCGAAGAGAAACAGTCGCCCAGGGAGGTTATCCCGCAAGGAAGGGACCAAGGTATATGAGTCACTGGTTCAGAGTCTCCGAAGACAATCGGTCGCCCGCGACCCACGGTTGTGGAAAGGCAGTATGAGCTACTGGTTCCAGACCTCCGAAGAGATATGGTCGCCCGCAGCCCACATATTGTGGAAAGGTTGCATGAGCTACTGGTTCCAGACCTCCGAAGATAAAATATCGTCGCCCTTGGCCACTAAGTGTAGGACGTTTAGGAGTGTATGTTCCGTGCCTCTAAGTGAGTAACGGTCACCTAAAGTACATTTGTAGGAAAGTGGGGAGAACAACGGAATAATGTCCGCACTGCAATTCAACGCTGCAAGTTCCACTCCTCGTATGAGAAGCAGTCGCTTGCTTCATGATGCGAAGCAACAAGGAATGTTCAATAAAAATCACATGGTTCGTATAGATGTTTGTTTTATTGTTACAAAAGCTATAAACCACTATTTTGCGTTCTAACGGCCAGGTGCCTGCCATTCGGTTTATACAGAAGCTTACGACGAACTTTGATGGCCTCTGATTTTGTCCATCAACTATTCATAAAAACAAATGTTAGTTAAGAACAGATTGGAGTTACTGGTCTCCCACAAGGCGCCTCTCCAGGTAGCGGATAGGGAAATGTCGACCAGATATGGTGGGTTCCCGAAATATTCCGGGGCGGACCTAAACAAGTACTGCCGTCTTGCAGGTAGTAGAGGGATCCCAAAGGCTAGAGGAAAATAATCCCGAACAAAAATATCAAGGTGAGGGGATGCAGCATCACCATTACCACTCTTAGGCTGAAGATGAATGACATCGGCAAGGCTCAGAGACGGACAGAGGACGACATATTGAATGTCTACCTTTACTGAGAAACCTAGAGCTGACAACTTTACACCCTAAAACATGTCGAGAAATAGTAACAGGGCTCATGGATTCTCCTGGGGTAAAATATTCCGGAGGTAAAATAGTCCCTCATTCGGATCTCCGGGCTGGGACTGCTTCAGGGGGTTCCAGGAACAGGATTAAGAAAGACATTAGAATAGGAACGTGGAACGTACGAACATTATACCAAACGGGCGCTCTTCAGGTGGCGGTACGCGAGACCGAGAAGTACGAGCTAGACATATTAGCGATACAAGAAGTTCGGTGAGAGGATAATGATAGCATCCCACAGGGCAAATACACTTTCCACTACTGGTGAACAGAGTCTCACGATTTCGGAACAGGATTCCCCATTAAGAGCAGTCTCCTTCAGGCGGTTCATAATATAGAGTTCGTAAGCGAAAGACTATCGTACGTTACGATACGTACTCGATGGGGCAACATGGTTTTATTAAAGTATATGCTCCGACCGAGGTGCCTACTGATAACGACAGAGATATATTATACGATGAGCTAGAAAGGCTGTTTGACCGTTTACCGAAGTATAATTCGAAAATTGTGTTTGGTGATTTCAATGCAAAGGTGCAAATGGAAGAAAAATATAGACCTACCATAGGCAAATACAGCCTTCACGAAAAGACCAACAATAATGGAGAGAGACTGATAACTTTCGCGATTTCGAAAATCCTACTTGTAAAGAGCACGTACTTTGGACACAAAGACATACACAAATATACATGGGTATCTCCGGACGGCAAAACTCTCAATCAGATCGATCACGTATTAGTAGACAGACGAAAAGAAACACACCAACATAATGGATGTTAGGTCGTACAGAGGAGGGGAAGGTGACACCGACCATCAATTAGTGATCACAAAAGTACGGGAAAAGTTATGAATCGCGAACAGAAAAAGCTAGGGGTCAAAACAACTGAAATTCGAAGTTAAACGATTAAATAATCCGAGCATAAAAGCAGATTACCAACTCAAACTCTCAAATAGGTTCGAAATCCTAGCCGACTCGAGTAATGATAATGATGATAATAATAATGATGCTGATGTAAGTAAGATGTGGGAGGTAATTCACGAAACAATTAAGAGCGCAGCGAAGGAACTTGTAGGTGAGAAGAAGCAACAGAAAAAACAACCTTGGTTTGATGAAGAATGCCTTAAACTTCATGGGGAACGAAAACAAGCAAGGCGTCGATGGCTAAGTAATAAAATCGAAACAAATACCAACCACTACAGTAACGCGAAACAAAACGCCACACGCGGGTTCAGAAACCAAAAGCGAGAATATCTGACGGAGAAGATTCAGGAGATAGAAGAAAACAGGAAGTCAAATAATATTCGAGATCTAAGGGGTAAACCTGTTAAGAAAAGGTTACGAGCCGAGGTTAGGAATGTTTAGAAATGAACGTGGAGATCTGCAGGCGGATCCTACTAAAACTGTCGATGTGTAGATTCGACAAACTTCTTAGTGTACACAACGGGGAACAAACAGAGGAATTTGAAAACCATAGTGCAGAATCGTGGATTCCCGAACCTAGCGAGATCGAGATCCAAATGTCGGTAAAGAAACTGAAAAATTTCAAATCACCAGAAATAGACAATAGTCCAGCCGAATTAATTTAAGCAGGAGGAACGGCATTAATCAGGGAACTACATAAATTGGTAAGTGCTATATGGAGAAAGGAGGAGCTCCAAAGGACTGGAAAACCTCAATAACAGTACCGATTTACAAAAAAAGGCGATAAATCGAACTGAAATAATTACCGCGTAATCTCGTTGCTTCCAACCTGTTACAAGGTATTAAGTAATATTTTGTTAACACGCTTAAGTGTATACGTAGTTGAAATAATTGGAGATCACCAATGTGGATTTGGAAGAAATAGATCCACGTTGAACTAGATTTTCACCTTGAGACAAATTTTGGAGAAGAAATGGGAATACAGTGTGACGGTTCATCAGCTATTCATTGATTTTAAGAAAGCATATGATTCTCTCAAAAGATAAAAGTTATACAGTATCCTAATACGATTTCGAATTCCGAAAAGAAAAATGGTTCAACTAGTGAATATGTGTCTCAATGACCCCATAAGCAGAGTACGGATAGGTAATAATGTGTCAGATAGCTTCAAGATTCGCAACGGATTGAAGCAAGGCGATGGCTTGTCCCCACTACTGTTTAACTTTGCGTTAGAATATGCGATTTTAGTAGTTAAAGGGGCTGTCTTTGAATGGTTTGAATCAACCGTTTGTATACGCGGATGATATAGATTTAATAGGGGACGATATAGATGCACTACAAAGCAACACTGATGCCTTAGCAGAAGCGTGCGATGAAATAGGTCTACAGGTAAACATAGATAAATCAAAATACATGATAACAAGCCGAAACACAGGGAATGAAGGAAATAACAACATAAGAAATAGGGATGAGGTCATAGAGAAAGTAAACAAATTTAAATACTTGGAAGCATACGTAACAAGCAAACATGAGGTCAAGGAAGAAATAAAATGTCGCTTAGTATCGGGGAACGCATGTTTCTATTCAGTGCAAAAACTTCTAGCATCGCGATTTATATCAAGGAAATTGAAATTGAAAATATACAGAACGCTTATTCTGCCGGTAATACTTTACGGTTGAGAAAGTTGGAGTACGACCCTAGCAGATTAACATAAATTACGTGTATTCGAAAATAAGTTTTTGAGAAAAATATACGGGCTGAAAAGCGACGAGATGACTGGAGAGTGGAGGAGACTGCATAATGAAAAACTCCACGGGCTGTACAATTCACCAGATGTTTCAAAAATAATGAAATCGCGACGACTAAAATGGGCAGGCCATGTAGCTCGGATGGGGAAAAAACGAAGGTTATATTCTATCCTGGTTGGAAGGCCGGATGGAAAGAGGCCATGGGGAAGACCGAGACGTCGTTGGAAGGACAATATTAGAAAAGATCTTCGAGAAGTAGGCGTTCGTGATGAAGACTGGCTTGATATTGTCTAGGATATAATCCAATTGCGAACTGCAGCGATGAACTTGCGAGTTCTATAAGCCATAGAGTTAGTTAAGAACAGATATTATTCTTTCTAAATTAATATTAAATAGTTAATTAATATTAAAAGTTCCCTTAAAATATGCTGAGAAAACGACAAAAAGAATTACCAAAATTGGTTTACATGTGCGCGATGCTTTGGGCTTCTTTTTTGTTATACAATACATATGGTGAATTTTTTACTACAAACGGTCTATTTATATGATACTGTTATAATACACACCATGTCTTTAAAATCTTAACTGTTAAACATCGATTGAATCACTGCAAGACTCTTAACGATTCCCGATTTTGTCTTTACACCCCACACCTGAAATACTGGGAATTATTACACCAGTAGAAGTTATCTATGAAGGATTGGAAATAAATCAACCTTACTAAAACTGTCTTTAAGTTATTGCCGCTCATGAGCATCCTCGTGCTTTCGTCACTCGTAACTGGAGACTATCGGATGATTCTTTTTTGTGGAAGCTCATTACTTTGTTTACAATTAATTGTAAAAACTAATGTTGTTACAACAAATATATTAATCCGATAACCTGATCCGAAAACCACTGCGGTGCTCATAATATAGTGAAGCCATCCTCTGCATCAAATTTATCTTACAGAAAAGTGAACATTATTATTTATAAATATATAACTCTTATTTGTTACGGCATACACAGGACCCAAACCTCTCGGCGTAGTGTAAATTAATCTCAAATTAAATTTCATAACACCAGGCACGTCGCCAGGCACAAACTGTAAGGGACCATGAAAAATATAGGGGATGTGAGAACACTGCTAGATATGCGAGTAAATGTAAATTTTTACGTGGGGCCATGAACAGTTTAGAGGTTTGGACCTCTTCTAGCTCCTTCTTGGCCACGGACCTGCATAACACCTTTGTGAAGTAATTACTTTTTCCTTGGAACTACACCTAGATTTTGCTTCTTCGGAAAAATTTAAAGCTATTTCAGAACAACTATTGAGAGTAATTGTTCGGAAACAGAAAACTGCTTGAGAGTGAAGTCGTAGAGATTCGAAAGGATGGACAATTCCCCCATTCCATTTAAAGATACACATAACTTGGAATTTTAATCAGTGTGTTCCCAGTATGGTGAAGGTAATCCATTTAATTCTCTTGCAGAACTAAAGGAAGGCAAACTGTATACAACGAGGAGGTCTCTATTTGAACAGAAGAGAAACGACACGATGGATTCGTTGTCATTTATTTCTCCGAGTTGTTATATTTTCTCCAAAGCTTTCCAGTGGCTGTGAATATCGTATTAGGATGAAAACAACATACTAACACGATCACTAAGAAGAAAATGATGAGTCACTCTATTATATCTAATATTATTTTACTGCTGGTGAATGTGCTGATTAATTTCGTATGCGTCTATCAATGAATTTTCTGTTTACCTTATGTAGAGATTTTATTTTACGTCCTCACAAATATTTTATTTCCTCAAAATCACTTCTCAGGAATTGAAAAGAATACTAGATAGGTCGTGTATTGAGCTTCTGATTTCTGAGATATGTACGCAACACAGATATTCTACTGCTTCTTGATCGTTGAGCTAATAATTCTCAATCAGGTGATGTACTTACGTTTTATAAAATAATAATAATTAAAAGAAATGATGGAGGAATCTTAATGACGTCTTTACAAATTTACATGGTCATCTATCGAAAACAATTTTAACAATATAGATTTGTACTCTATGCATTATGTATCAATTGTTCATAAATAACGTCGAACTTTTGAATGAAATATTCGTTGACTTAAAAATGTATTGACGTCTTAGGGTCAGTTCTACAATCGACCACTATACTTCTAGTCAGCGCTAAGTTGAGGCCAAGTCTGATTGTGGCCAATCAGAGTACGCAACATGAGAGTTGGTCTCAACTTAGCACTGACTAGAAGTTTAGCGGTCGATTGTAGAACTGACCCTTAATACCACTAGTATACTTGAATAAACTATTTTTTTTTTGATAAGAAAGGGTAAATGTTTTCCCAGCAAGTATCGTTTAAGATTCTTGAAAAATACAAGCGTGATTTAGAAATTTCTGTTGCTGCTACAGACGACAACTGTTAATTTATAATTCAATGTCTTGTTTTATGCATATTTACACTTTTAAAACTGTACACTTAGTATCTTTATGTAATTAAATCACATTTACGTGTGTTTCATTTCAAATTAGTTCCGGCTAAATGTGTCATAAAGAAACCATATTTATTTCTACATTGCAAATGGCCAATCAATATTTCCGAACATGTAACATTTTTGTCCCCGTCGTTTCATTCATTAAGTCAACTGTTATTGTGATTAGTGTGTCTGAACTACGACATTACCCTCCAGCCCCTAATGTTCACTCTTCCTCCTCTTGGAAAAGAGAGCTGAAAAAAAAGCTCATTCAAACCAGCATGTAATTGGAACGTTCAACACGCTTTCTCGTTGTATCAGCGAGTTTCTGGCAAATAGCAACGTGTTGTGAGCGTAGACCATCAACTTGATTTACGGTCAATATTAAAATACGCATTCCGCTTGTAACGAGCCAGCTTTTGCCTACATTGTTCTATTTGAACAACTCAAGCATACTTGTCCACGAAACGCTAACCACACACACAAAAAAGACATGAAATATGTATGAGATCCATATTGATCGACAATTTCCGACATGGATAAAATAATAAAGGGAAACTGTTGCGATATATCAGCGTGATAATCTTTATTATTATATCATTAAGAAAAGTGCACTACGGTAAAAAAAAATAAACTTATATTACCAGATAGGGCCCGACTTTTTTTCTCGAACAGGTTGCTTATGGAATAAAACTTCTAAATGTCACTTTTGTTTTGTAAATTTCGTTTACATAAAGTTATGTAGTACAATTCAGGTGAATTCTGAATATTGACTTACCATCTTAGTTATGATTCCTATTGCCACTATTAGTAAGTTAGAAACGTCATCTACTACATGTAAAACTTAGGACAAATACCCAAACTATAGGTCTGATTTTATGCAAAATTTGAATTTGAAATTTATTCAAGGAGATTTTGCTCTTTATCTCAGAATTGAATTGGTTAAATTGGAGGATATGGGGTGGAAGTTCGGGTTTCCTAATACCTGACTTAACAGCCCTGCTTCTTTGGTTTTCTTAGCACAAACTAGATTAGATGTCTCCTATTCGAGGCACTGCACGAACACTTTAGGTCCGAGGCCTACCAACCCCTTATTTTTCTTCCTAGTTCCTGACACAACACACAGTGGGTCAAACACCCCTCCCTCCCAATAAAAAACACTGCGTCATGAATACCATCTAAACACTCAGGATATATTGTTTCAATCTTTGTCAGGGTATGCTATCTGTTTTAGATTCACATAGGGTACCGGATATAGACCGTTTCATCTTGACCATAGCGCTAATAAATCCAGCTGCTTAACCGGTTGCTTATACCACAGCAGATTTTTCAGAAGTGAGGTACTTTAAACGCGATAATGAAGCTTCGGAGGATAATGAATTTGTGCGCCGCAGGCTAACTGGCCGGTTTTAACCGATCTCCAACATGCTGACTTAGCAAAACCATTTACAGAAGCCGAAATTACCCAATCCTTGTTTACTATGAAAGACCCCTACCTCGCCGGGCATTGATGGTCTTGGTACAGTTTGGTACAAAAAATTATTAATTTGATAACTTCCATGTTAACGAGGTTGTTTAATCAATTTCTACAAGAACGGCTTATTGAAGTAGACTTCGCTCAAGCTATCGGGTTACTTATCCCCCAAAACGTTATTACCGCCAATCAGGACAACTTGCGACTAATTTCCCTGTTAAATACAGACTTTAAAATCCTTACTAAGATGATAAGGAGACGGATTCAACCTAAATCTTAGATATTATGGATCCATGCCAGGTAGAAGTTACTAGTTCTAAAGCAATTCACGTTTTGTTAGCTAACCTATGAGAAGTGACAAAAGCATATCATCAGTTAACGCCCAACTTCATAGCGTTTTTGACAGACTTCAATAAAGCTCATCCTTCTGTCAATTTACAATATTTGTATCATATTTTACATCAAATTAAATTTTCCCAAAATTTAATAAATTTAGTTAGTAAATTATGTGGTGTGCGCACCATCCGTCTACAGGTAAATAAGACTTTATTAACTGAATTTAGAATGGAACGGGGCCTGAACCAAGGTGACACCTTGTCGTCATATTTTTTAATATTATGTTACTTCCCTCAGTCTTAGACAAAAAAAGAAACCTGCATGGCATTTCACTTAACAAAGCCAGTCTTAAGGCTATCGTCTACGCTGATGATGCGCTATGGTTTGCGCAAGACAAAAGGGAATTATACATGATTCTAGAACGATTTTATTTGTATGGTAAGGTTTCCAATATTCACATCAATAAAAAAGACTTATCTGCGTGTTATGGACCTCAGTACGAATGTGGACTTCAGAGAGTATGGAGAGGTTAAGGACTCTTAAATATCTGGGCGTGTGGTGGAGTAATAAAACATACAGAACGAGGGCTTTGAATGCTCAATCTTTTCTGCAAAAAGTTTTAGTAGCTATCAATAAAAACAAATATTGTTTCTGAACATTATTTACCAGAGTACGCTTTGTCAACGTTTACATCTTGAGTCAATGTACCCATATAGTACAACTTTTCCCTTTATTTAACAAAACATACGCTACCATTGAGAAGCATATAGATCGTTACTTATGTTTTAACTATCCTCTTCGCACACACAGGAGAACATCCCAATTGTCACTCACGGATGGGGTTTTCAATTAAAATATCTGTAGACACAAGGAGAAGCATTATAGTTGCACAGGTCTATTGAGTTAATTTGTGAGTACAGTGAAGAATACTCTACTTAATTAATAAACGAAATGTTACGAAGAGTTGAGTTGACCCTGCCCTTGTCTATCAAACAGTGGTCAAACTTGTTACCTTATCTTACCCCTACCTTCATTCATATATGCTATATTTTGGAAGAAAAACTCCCGGAGATTGATTGGTCGGTAAAACAATTTTACCGATTTCTAATCAATCAGCGTCCAGTTCATCTGCCTTTTATTTAAAAGCACAATCCTGGTGAAAATTGGCACAGCATTTAGTACAACCTAGCCGAATTACGAAAAGTTCCACACATTCATAACTTGCCATATCATGTAATGCATGTTATTTGGCCCAATAACCAAGCTTTATGCCAAAGAAATTTAATTAATACTGCTACTTGTACTAAATGTGGTGAAACTGACACGATAACTCATCGTATTACCCACTGTGGGAAACCACCCCCTATCTGGTTACAATTTTAAAAAAAATAATGATGCGTATCACTCATCGCAGTTTTGTTAATTTCTCTTTTTCACAACTCATTCAGTTCCCAGCTTTTCAAATGTTCTCTAAAGTGAAAAAAAAAAAAAAAAAGGAATCATGTTTTGGTAAATCATGCAAATTATTGATATTATTTTGAACCATCCAGAGTTAACGGATGCCAACTATTTTGTTCAATTTCTTTTACAACAATACGAAAGATTGTCCATTTGTAATAAACAGCGCTTTTTTGGTAATTATGTAAGGGCTATATCTGTTTAATTTTCTTTGTTATATGCACTAGAGCTAGTTAATTGCATGTTCACTTTCTTATACATCTTGTCACGATTTATAAATGTAGTTTGTTTATAAGTTATAATAATAAAAAAACTCGGTAAGGCGCTCGATTTCTGCAACCCGTGTTCAAATCTCGCTGCAGCCGTAAATTATTTTTTCTCCCAGTACCGAAATCAACACCGTGTGTTGTGTTGATTTAACGCACAAAAAGTGGTAGTCACGCTGGAACATGACATTGTATTCAATTAACACAGCTATTCTTTTACTGTGTATGCTTAATGAGATTTTTTTTTTTAAACTCTCCTACTAGGGAGGTAAGATAGTGCACATGGGTAGGAGAGATAACATTCTGTGGTACGATCCAAATAGAAAATACTTGATGTTATCCAAAATATCGTAAATTGTATTTCTAAACGGTAATGAGCTATAGCAGCCTGAAGATTCCTACTGTGCGCTGCATTTGTTACTCTTCGTATTGTCCATTTACATTTTAAAATACAATCGTAAGAGCAAATAAACAAAAATAACAAAAATAAATTATTGAGTACCGACATTTTCCAGGGTTTCCCTAAGTTTCACTACGTAAATGCCAGGATGGTACCTTACGATAGGCTCTGGCCTATACTTTCCCAATAATCTCTTTTTACCCATTCCGGCCTGAGTCAATGATCCTAAAAGGCTTTAAATCAATTAAATTGATGTGTGATTTGCCATTTGTACTGTTGAATTCCGTTAGTAAAATTTTACATGGCAATTTAAAAAAAAAAACAACTGTTTCTCAGAAGTTCACTGTTTTTACATGCACTCCACTTCAGAGTAAATAGCCAACAGGTACAATTTCTAACTGTAATAAGTTGCAGCATATGGCAACATTTGAATGTGAGTGTACAATGACCTTCGCTTCTTCACTGTCATTGCCAAGCTTACAAGCGTTCATTTATTCAGGCGTGATTTAATTCGAAACAATAATTTCATAAACACCCAGTACAAAATTATACACCTTTCACACAGTATATTCCTCCGTCAATAGTACGCCAGGACCACAAATGGCACCGAAATTTAGCCCTGATTTATAATTAACTTATCTTACGTGCACACGCAATCTCTCCTCTCGAAAACCCGTTCAAAATCAAGCAGCAATTATTGAATAATCGCTGAGCTCTAATTCTAAGTTCGTTCGTCAAAGAATATGATAAAATCCTTAAACACAGAGGATTGCCATCAGTACAATGTGTCAAATTAGAAGTAGATGATTTCATAATGAGGTGATCTAAAATAGTAAAAACTTCTATGTTCAGTAATCCCTAATTTCTAGATAAAAGCAACTAAACGCCCGTAACTCCATCGGTAGAGCGTTACTATTAGGAAGTTACTGTGATCACTGTTGGGGACTGGAAATCTCGACAGAGGTTTTGCTAAGGTTCCTTGGTCATCCTGGTTAATGTTGCGACGGTGATTCAAACTAGGTCGTCTCTGACATCCTTCTCAATCTACAACCTTAACTACATAAGGAGAGTGAGAATAAAGAACAAACTGACAAACAAATAGGATAAACAAAGAGAAACCTAATTAGCAGTGATCTGACATTTTAGAAATTGCTTTTTAGACGTTTCCATAAATAATAGAATTTTAGTTCTTTCCCGGCTTTATGATACAAAATTCGATACTCAAGAAAGCAATCTTTCTCGCTTCTTCAGCGATGTCTATGTTTGATGTCGAAAATAAGAAATCTCATATCTGTACTATACAAAATATTACGAAAAATTATTGTTGTGCAGTGGATTTGACGAGACGAAACTTTGAATTGTCTCGTCCTCTCTCCTGAAAATGTCTCGTATTGAAACGATGAGTTTGTCCTGTCTAGTATCTGTCTTGTCTTGCCTCTTCTCCTCCAATCTTGAAGATGAGACGAGACATTGGAATTGTTTCACCCTTCAGAATATACTCGATTTTTGAGGATGAGTTTTACGTTTTCACAGAGTAGTACAATATTATTTTCATACTGAAAAATTAGGATATTAGAGCTTTAATATCGCTGTCTGTATGTTGTGGTTTTCCACTTCAGGCTGGCTTGTCAAATCTTGTGGAAATGTTGTCCCGTCTCGTATCTTGTCCCAGAGTTCTTTCTCGTACTGTTTCCAAGACGTGACGAACGGTTGGATCGTGGCTCAGTTAGTACAGCGTCGGCTTTCCCTTTGGGATATTCTGGTTGTGATACCACTACCAGTGACCAGCCATCCAGACTGAGGTTTTACTAGGTTTTCCTCAGTCATACGAGGCAAATGTCGTGATTGTACATTCAACATAGGCCCTGGCCGACTCTTTCCCGCATCTTCGCATACTACCACAAACTGGAAACCTCAACGGTGTGCAATGCTTGCCTAATTTTTGTAAATAAGTTAACCCAGCAGTAAGAGTTACATCGAGGGATTATAACCATTTCCAAGCCATTCACTTTCTTTTTATACATATGCCAGGTATGTTGGAACTTCAAGAAAAACGACCCTCGCACTCATAATGCAGGAATAATACAGTAGTAGAAGCTTCGCTACAAGAACTGCCTTTGGTACTGAACATCAACAACATGGTTGAACCTCTTTTGTAACTATACGTATTTTATAGCTGTGTAATCCATTTACAAAACCGCCCTTGTCCAAGCGTCATGAATGTTGGAAAATCAATAAAAACATTTGTAATACACTTTTTATTTTTCAAAGTTAGGGAAATTCTGTAGTCATGAATATCTTAAAAATAGGTAAAGTTTCATTTTAACAAAATTTTACTTTTTTCCTGAAAAAGGATTGGGATAGTTTAGATATATACAAACTTTGCTGTTAATTTTTGTTTCAGTCCTTTACTTCCTTACGATAATTAAATGATTTTACAGACGTTCTGGAATCATAAAACCTTACTAATGTGTAACTTACTTACTCTATGGCTTACGGAACTCACAAAGTCATCGCCGAAGTAACAAACGTTTTCCATAGGATATTATCCTGAGCAAGATCAAGCCAGTTTTCATCACAAACACCTACTTCTCGAAGATCCCTTCTAATATTATCTTCCCAATGTCATCTCGGTCTTCCCAACGGTCTCTTTCCCTCTACTACTTCTGTGTTTACTAATGTGTTAGAAAAATTTAATAATGCAATAAGCTTACAAAATGTTGTTATTTTCATTTTACAATTTTGTGGACAAGGGCGCTATTGGAAATGGATTGTGCCGTTGTAAAATCACTGTATTTTTTCTTCGACCACATATTAACTTTGGAGGGAAGATCGAGGTACAAATCATAAATATTATAGCTCTTAATGGAAAGTGATAAAAAAGAATTAAACCTTAAGTGGACCATTTTTGGATCACCTACTTTTCTCGCGAATCATGTGAGTTGATCTGATTTCAGTCAAACTTATTATGATAATGGAGGACATTCCTCTAAAGGTTTTATCACTATATAACTTTTTCGTTACATTCGTTTTCGAGGTACCATGCTTTATTTCTCGAACATTTGCATATCACATGACAGTGGTTAAACCATTCGCGCCAAATCTGAGATAATAATAAACGTAACCACTTCTAAGTTTTCAACAATGTTAGAATTTTTAGATAATTGCCACTTTCATTGTAATAAAACTTGACTTTTAATTCCATATTCATGTATTGCTTGAGAACAATGGAAACCCAACAAAATTTGGCATGATGATAGGAGACATTACTGTCAAGGATTAAGCAGAATTAAATTTTCAAGTTAACCATTGTATTCGTGGTAGCAAGACTTAAGTTTTAAACAAATATTGGGGTATCACGTGAGAATGATTGAACTGATTTCAACAAAATTTTTATAACAACGGTTAAACTAAAGTTGCATATATATGGATTCATGACAAGCAGAAAACTTCCTTTTCCTAACTGTAGTTTACTTTTCTGTGCGTAATCTTTTAGAGAGAACTTCTAGAAACGTTACTTATTATATATTCTGAAACATTCAGATGATTACTAGGCCTTACTAGATTTTTATTTCGATTTTTCCTGAGAATTTTATATTTTAATGCTGTTGAAATTTCGATGTCTTTCCTTTTCATTCTTATTCCTATATTTCCCGTTTTAAAATCCTGTCTCAAATCATTAACCAGCTGTATTTGAAGATTTGTAAAATAAATACATATTCCAATGATATAAATTCTGTGCATGAGAGTGTAACGTGAGAACATAAAGCGCTTTTCGTATGATTTTCACTTACGTAGGGTGGAAAAGATGCTTTTGATGAGAATCGAACAACACGACGACTTTGAACGTAATTAGTAGCTGGAAGGCAAACTGGAGCCTCGGTTTACGTGATCCGACTAAAATCCTAAATTGATGTTGTTGGTTGCATACAGAGAAGTAGAAAAACGAAATCCAATCATGTTTCCTCTTTTTCTTCTTTTTGGAGCAACATAAAAGACAGGAATAAACCAACAGAAGTAACCCACGACTTTCTTTCACTCCAACTGAAGTGGATGTGTTTTTCTGAACATAATATGAGCAAAAGTTCTCGCATATTTGATCTATTTTAAATTAAGTGAAACATTTTATGAACTTACAAAGCCTATTCAAATTTTAATATGTTTCAATCACAAATTCATGAACTGAGGGATGTCTTTAAAATCTGACATAGAACTCTGCAACCTATAAATACGTTTGAGGAAATGATTTATAGTTAACACTTACTACTGTGAAACATATGCTTTCCCATGGTCACTTTCCGAGACAGTTTTTTCTGAGTGGAAGTTTCGCGAAATGGGAACAATGGGTTGAAACCGAAAGGACAACCAGTATTTATGAGTATACAAACTCTTTGTAAAAGTAATGATCTGGAAATATGTACACAATATATAACTATGTTGAGGAACGGATAAAAGCCTGTTCAATATAAAGGACTCTACAATGCTACCGAGACAGACTGACATGAAAAATGAAACAGGAATACGGAACGAAGTTGAAACTTTTAACAGCAAATAAACACAAATGTACTGTACTGAAAAGAAGAACAATAACAAAATTTTAATTCAGCAAAATGCTCTAAGACTGAATGTGACAAACACTCAAAACTACAAATCGATAAAACGATCTGACAGAAGGAAAACATAAAGTTCTAACCTAGAGTGACACAGATTTCTTAATAGAACGCAGTGTAGATGGTTCATAAGGGAATTCTCAACTTTCCGAATGTTCTTGATGCTTACAAGCAACATTCCTGATTTAATAAATTCTGATTGAAACGAAATGTTGTCTATCGAAACCTTAAATATTTTTTCTAGGTCCTGCCATGCAATAGCAAATGCGTAAATGGTTATTTACTTGGGATGGATTGTCATGTACGAAGAATAGTGTAAGCATTACTGTGAGCTTCTACCCGCACATGTGAATGGGTCTGGTTCAAATCCCAGTGTTGACTCAGTTCCCTAGACCTTTCGCTTATTTTCTGTGTTTTGTAGTCTTTTCTTGCATTCTCACTCTTATTTATCCTACACGTTGAAAATATGTTCTATTTTGTGTAATTAATGGGTAGACGTTTCGTATCTTTTGCTTATTTACTTCGTTAATTTTTCGATTATATAATGTAAACTAGCTGTATCTTCGGCCTTCGCCCGCACTGCAGATACAGAATAATATTCAGTAAATAAATATTTAATTTTCTGACTCCCGCCACCACCACCACCACCACCACCACTACTACTACTACTACTGCTACTACTACTCAACTTCTATTATTATTATTATTATTATTATTATTATTATTATTATTATTATTATTATTATTATTACCGATACTTCTTTTAACCAAAAAAGAAATAGCTTTATGAGAAATCTATCTGGAAGAACTGAAAATATTTATACATTACGTATAACTACGGTGACCATATTCTCTCAGTAAAAATTCGGAACAGGGCTTACCGCTATCTAACAGACTCCCCCTTTATTTGCCTGTAGTTTGAGGGTCAATCCAAGAAAAAGTGTTTATCTAGGCTATAAGTTTGAGTTACGTTTAGAAGTGGCTGTGTTGTTAATACCTATCGTACCAATAGCACTAATGACAAAAAAACTTTTCTTACTCTCTTGGTGTTCAGTCGCTATAATAATTTTCTTATGGTTTATGTGTTAAAATACAATCATGTTTCAAGTTGTTATAACTATTATTTATTGTCTGTTCTCTTATTATTTATGAACGCTCAACAGTACAAATGTGAAATAAATGTAAAATTTACTTGAACTGTCCCTTTCAAACTAAAGCATGGCACTATTTTTAATGAAATTCGGAACTTTTAATATCTTTCTTGAGACACAACTACAAAATTTACGACTGTCCCGAGAAGATCGGGACGTATAGTCACCGAGGCACGCAGGCTTAGCTACCTCAACTATGAGTTCCTGAACAAAAACTATGTGAACCGTTTGGTCGTCGTTTGATCGCAAATAACTTTCGTTTGATCACGTTTAAAATTACAAATAAAACGAAAAATTATTAGGGGGCTAACATGGTTCCAGCCCCCCAACCACGAAATTCATTCTGAAAACATGGAAAATGATAGAACATCGTTAGATCGCGTTTGATCGCCAGTCACTTTCGTTTGATCGCGTTCCATTTTTACAAAATTTGAAATTTAAAATAGTGGAGCCTGGGGCCACAAAATAGAAATTTCCGATTTTTTTTTATTTGAAAATGAGGTCAATCTTTCAAACACCAATAGTTCGTCTTTCAACATCGGTCACATTCGTTTGATCGCCATTGGAATTTTAATTATAAACAAGTAAATCCTAGGGGGAGAGGTTATCATGGCGCACGCCTCCAGGGGCCCCTGACAATAAATCCGGGACACAAAACATGGATAATTTTAGAGCATCGTTAGATCGCGTTTGATAGCCAGTCACTTTGGTTTGATCACGTTCCATTATTACACAATTTGATATTGAAAATTAAGGCGCCTGGGTCCACAAAATACAAATTTCCGAATTTTTTTATCTGAAAATGAGGGCAATCTTTAAAAGATCATTAGATTTTCTTGAAACATCGATCACTTCCGTTTGTTCGCCATTGTAATTTTAATTATAAGCAAATAAATTCAATGGGTGGGGGGCTAACGTTGTGCACGCCTCCATGGTCCACCTTACAATACAAACGGGACACAAATCATGTCAAATTTTAGAGCATCGTTAGAACGCATTTGATCGCCAGACACTTTCGTCTGGTCGCGTTCCATTACTACAAAATTATGATATTGAAAATAGGGGCCACTGGGGCCCGAAAATAAAAATTGCGGGAATTATTTCCCTGGAAATGGGATCATTCTTTAAAACATCATTAGATCGTCTTTAAACATCGATCACTTTTGTTTGATCGCCATTGGAATTTTAATTATAAACAAATACATTCTAATTGGGCTAACATGGAGCACGCCTATAAAGGCATGATTATACATGCCGGACACAAAACACGGCAAATCGTAGAGTATCGTTAGATCGCATTTGATCGCCAGTAACTTTCGTTTGATCGCGTTCCATTATTACAAAATTTGATATTCAAAAATGGGCGCCTGGGTCACAAAATAGAAATTCCGGGAAATTTTGCTCTGAAGATATTTTAAATCTTTAAAGTAAGGTTAGATCGTGTTTGAATACCGGTCACTTTCCTTTGATCGATTTTGGAATTTTAATTAAAAGCAAGTAAATTGTAGAGGGGCTAACATGATACTCGCTCCCTTTCCTCTCTTGACGCTACATTCGAAACGATAAATACGGAAAATAATAGACCATCGTTGGAACTCATTTGATCACCAGGCACTTTCGTTTGATATCGTTCCTTTATTACAAAATTTGATACTCAACGGGCGCGAGAGACCATAAAATAGAAACTCCGGGAAGTTTTACTCTGAAAATATTTTAAACATTTAAAGTTATGTTAGTTCGTCTTTGAATACCGGTCACTTTCGTTTGATCGCGAGTGAGTCTGTCAGTTACCATGGGGCTATTATATTAGATGGACTCACTTTGCTTCGCTGGGGGCGCTGCACACAGGCCACCGTGGGAGCTGCGCTCCCAACTTAAGGGTTTCTGGGGACTGCGCCCCCTTTATCGTAGCCGGGCTCTCCGGGGTTGATAAAATGATAAAATTAAGTGTATGGGCGGTAACAGCACTATGGAGGCTCTCCGAGGTACTGTTCCCCCTTGCTGCCGATCTGTCTGCAACCGCTGGGCTGAGCTTCGCCCCCATAGTGGAGGTTTGCACAATTTATTGTAACCTACTCTTGATCATACATCTTCATACCAAATTTCGTTTCTCTAGCTTCAGTGGTTTGAAAAATGGGTTTTGGTTTGTCGTTTTGTTTTAGAGATTGCAATTTTTTTTAACGTTTTATTATATTGTCGTGACCTATTCATGATGGTACACCTTCATATAAAATGCCATTTCACTAGATCATACGGTGTGGAAGGTTGGTTTTTGGCGGCCATTTTGAATCCAAGATGGCGATGTTTCAAAATGTCATAATTTCCTAAACTACTCGTGACGATACACCTTTATTCCAAAATTTCGTATCTCTAGCTCAAACAGTGTGGAAAATGAATTTTCGGGTTCTCCATTTTGTATCCAAGATGGCGTCTCTGTAAACATTTAGTAATATTTTCGTAACTTAACATTGATAATGTACCTTCATACCAAATTTAGTGTTTCTAGCTCCAGTGGTTTAGGCTGTGTATTATATATAACAATGGGTTTAACGGCCATTTGGGATCTAAGACGGCGACTTTTTCACCATTTTGTAATATTTTTCTAAACTACTAGTCATCATGTACCTTCATTCCAAATTTCGCATCTCTAGCTCAAACGGTATGGAAAATGCATTTGTAAGGTCCGCCATTTTGTATCCAAGATGGCGTCTTTGAATACATCTCGTAATATTTTCGTAGCCTACTAGTGATGTTGTAGCTTCATGCCAAATTTCATTCCTATAGCCCCAGTCGTTTAGGCTGTGTATTCCATACAAGAATGGGTTTGGCGGCCATTTTGGATCCAAGATGGCGACTTTTTCAAAATGTCGAATCTTTCCCGTTACCTACCTTTATACGAAATTTGGTGTTTCACAGTAGTTTGGCCTGTGAATTTATATGGATGAGTCAGTCAGTCAGTCAGTGAGTGTAGATGGGGTTAAATATTATATGGATTAGATATGCATAACTGTTATACCATTAGAGGCATAATCTGTCGCATTTTAATATTATATTAAATGTTGCACTTTTCTCACTCAATCATATGTGAAAAAAATGATATGCGAGATTATATAAATAATACAACAGTGTTTCACAATTAAGAGGATTTAACTTGCGATAGAAAGGTACTTTAGTAAAGGCTGTAGAAATTACACTATTTTATTTTTCTTTCATAAAATTTGAATTGTTTAACATTATAGAGAAAACAAACAGAAAGGCTTTTACATGTAAGATTAAAATAATGTTACTTTTTATATGAATAAAAGGACGTCTTGAGTATTTACCATTATTGTACAAACATTTCTAGTAGAGCAAAGTACGATTTTAAATATCAAATGCTAATAGGTAGAATTTCAGTACGAAAGTAATAAAACAGAAATTGTAAAAGGAGGTAAGTAAACTAATACGTTTTGAAGGGAGAAATATAAGAGTAACTGATTATTTGAAAAAGGTTTATCTAGAAGAGAAAATAGTATTTGTATCCCTTATATCGATATTTGGATTAGTAAATCTCATGATATATAAATATGTTAGTTCGTATTCTCTTAGAGGAAGTAAAGTTACACAAGAATACAGTTTACATTATTTGCGATAAGAATCGAATCAAAATGTCTTTTACTGATGATGTTTTGCGTTTCTTATATACACGTGTTTCCTCCACAAATAATAATGCACACACGCACGCACACACACACATA